>JAIWNF010000013.1:600000-888502 GCA_025093555.1 Circinella umbellata | reverse complement strand
ATGCAGCTCGTAAGATACGTCCAGCTGGTTTAGCGTTCTTCAGTTTGGTTCTTTTAAGTTTGCAATACATTCCACAACTAAAGGCTTCAAGATTTTTTCAATTGTTTCGCCACTGTTACTAACAAGGCCTGAACTTAATGTAGCAACTACACTTTCAATACATGCAAGTGCTGCATCTTCCAATGCTTGATCGGTTGAATGGAAAACCTTTTGATATAGAAAATAAAGTATATATGTTAGTACTAAGTTATACTATACTCACTTAATATTTGTGCAAAATTATACACGTTACCTCCACTTTCAACGCATCAAAAATTTCATCTATCACAGGAAGTAATATATTGGCACCATAGACTGGAGCACAAGCAGCTAATGTTTCCATAGAATCTTTCTATTTTCAACTTGTCAGTGTATAATTATTTCTTGAGATCACTATCATATAGATTTAAGTTCAAAACTAACCTTTGCGCTTCCAGAAGTAGATGACAATTTTTCTAATATAAGTGGAACAGCAAGCTTTGCGAAAAGTCCAGTTGAAGATATACATTGACTAACATGTGTACAAAAAAAAAACAAAGATTAATTTTTTCATATGGACTCCTTGAAATTAATATTATACAATATTTACCGAAGACTTTGTTTCAAATCATCAGCAGTAATTCCATATGGATCATCTGGAGGAGGTTAAAGGTAATAGGAAAGTAACAGAATGTCACTTCAAATATATCCTATGAATTCATGCACACACACAGATATATACTTTAGCAACAAATTAAAAAATATATATCACAAAAACAACTTGTATTATCCATTACCTCCACATGAGCACCAATATCGAAATGCTGGACAATCAATTTAACAAGCTTGAATGCAGCCATTAAATTTCTTGGATCCTTTTCCCCATCCATAGCTTGAGTAAATCCATAAACGAACTCATTATTAATTGCCTTTAATGCTATATATAATAAACATAGTTGTTAGTATGTAAAATGGATACAATCAACGGATTTTAAGATATGTAACAAAAATAAGTAATATACCCGACAAATGTTTATCCATCAAATTTTCGAAAATATGAAATGCTGTGTTACGAGTAGCTTGAGGGAAACGTTGGATTTCGACACGCTCAAATATTCTATATGCAACTTTTAGATATTTATATTCGTAGTTTAGACTCCACATTTTCAAATACTTTACCTTGTAGCTGTAGTTACTGCGTTAGGACCAGTAAAGTTATCCGAGCTCGTCAAGGCAACCAAACCTTCCAAAAGATTAGGTACGCAAGTTCTATCTGTCAATCTATCACAATAGAAATCCACCAAAACGGAGACTATATGTGTATACATGTACAATTAAAAATTGTTCACTTTTTTCACTTAATAGTAAATAATAGTATAATAATATACCTGCTGCTTCATTTATACTTTGTTGGTCACACTTGTGTAATGTATGCGAAAGAAGACCAGTAGCTATCAGAATAAAAAGGGTTTTTAGCAATCGATCGACTTCTTTTTTTTTTTTTTTGATTTATAATCGCTTTAAATATTATGAAAAAGTACGCGATCTATATCACAAAAATGTATATATTACCCTTTGCACGAATATGATCATCGTCGCTCGTCAAATATTCTTCCATTGATTGAATAAGTTGTAATAAATTGGCTTGAACAGAAGCAGTATTGACGGCTAAAGAGTTAAAAGGGATAAAAACGATCAGAACATGTAATTTATTATGATAAACTAAATGCTAATAAAAGATGTCGAATATAAAAATTAATAATGAATATACCTTTAATAATGTTTCCCGAAGCTTGAGAAGCCTCAGTTGAGGTATCCCCAGTGGAGACCATATAATTTGTAACTTCTCTTTCTATTGAATCCATTAGGAGTGTGTGGTCAAAGGAAAAGTTATCGGTAGTACAAGAAAGTTGCAGATCCAAACGAAGTTAAGCAAGATGTGACTATTCCGTCGGCGTGCGGAAAGCAAACGGAGTCGTTATATGATATCTGCATCAATCAAAAACTACAGATCATTCAGAAGTTCTTGGTTTACCAGCTCTCATGAATTGCACTTGCTCTGTTCAGTCTTGAGAATAGATACAATTATAAATTATAGATAATAATTTCTTATTTTTATTCTTACACTTAAAAGAAGGGAAGGTATACTTTTTGTAGTATCACGTTATACAAAATGGATAATCCCTTGAACAGACAGAATTTTATGGAATTGAAACAATATAAGTATTATATCTATTCAATTGCGCCGAATAGTAAAGAACAATGGGAAAGCTACAACTATTGCTTAGCTTTTCTTTCCTAACAAATATACAGTAATACTCCAAAAATGTTAAAGATAAGAAATAAGCGAAAAAAAAAGCTTCTATATTCTTCTAATTATCTATTGCTCATCTTCAATTATAAACATTACTGAAATATATTATCTCTTGGTTTTGTAGGTGTCGTGCTTGCATTTGTGGAGCTAACAGCTATACATGGACTGGTAAGTGTATTGAAGCAAACGCTGATCTATTATAGGCTGTTTACATATTCGGCTTTTAATAAGTAGTGGGAATTTGAGAAGACTTGATCAATGTCCCGTGAACTTTTGGACCAAAGTAAAGAATCTAATGACTGCACTTGAACCATATTATCGGAACTGTAATAATAATTGGATCACTTATCAAACGATTTTGTTCTGAGTATATATGTGGTTTTATCTCACTCAAAAATCTAATGTTTTACTTTATTTGTAGTAATATGTAGTAATGTATATTTATAACAAACATCAAGTGCTGTTGTAGTAATTATTAAGAAGCATGGCAGCACTCACACCAAAACCACATATATAACCGAGAATAGATTACATCACAATAATCTTTGTTGACAAGAGAAAGTCTGGATTATGCTGTCATGATAATGTTATATTTATAGCAGCGGTTGCAAACTCTTTTGTTTACTTTCTTTTTAATTTTGCTAGTATCATAAGTTGTATATATATATTAATTAGGTAAGCTTATTTACAGCTTAAAGTTAGAACCACGTACAGAATAATAGCCAACGAAAGTTAAACCATATTTCATGATTTAAACAATAGTGTATCAGCTGGTAATCTAAATAAAAATGAATTGAATTGTGCTACGTATCTTTATTTTATATGTGCTCGCATGTTATTTTTATATTTTATTTTATTTTTGCTAACTTACACTTTAACTACTACGTATTGTGTGATCTGACGGTGACTTGCTGACAAATAATAAATATAAAAGACATAACGTTGGTACTAATTTTATTGTTTACGTAAGTATAAAACTTATCAAATTAACAGCAAATATACAAGTGTATTTAGTGTCTGAAATGCTATTCTCTGAATATATTTTTTCAAACCAGAAAACAGGTATATACAAAGAATACTATTTTAAATGCTTTTACGTAAATGCCATGTTAGTAATAAATTAATGTTTCAACGATCTAAAAAAATTATACTGTTGTATATGGATAGCCATTATATAACGATGACTTTGTTCACTATATATTATTCTCCTTTACCACTGTCATTGTTAATAATAGTTAGAACTTGACTAATTGCTACCCCTGGACTAGATCTATTGTTATGTTCCAAGAAAAAAACACATTCCCTTTATAAAAGATTTAACGCTGCATATATAATCCACTGTAGAAAGATACACATATCATTTTTACATATGCTATTTTATTATAACTATACAACTGCTGGTTAGAAATAATCAACAATTTTTTTTTCTTTTTGTTTTCATCATTGATTCGATAGCATCATAAAACTTTTTAACAATTCAATCAATTATTCGGTCGTCCTGTTTAAATATTTATTTGCTATGGTCGCCTTGGTCACATTCATGTCTTGTAAAGCACTGGCACAAGCTCCTAATAACTACACTGCACCAGCAATGTACGTTACACTTGTTTTTATTTCTCTATTATTTTATACCGTAAACAACTATGTATTGCAGTAAAAAAAAATCCGCTACTTTCGATTGATGGGACATGGTCATAATTGTTTTTTTTTTAAATATTTCTACTTTATGTAGCTTTTCCCAATGTCTTAAAATGAACAAATTTATTTAAAAACGTGTACAGCTCAGGGTATACGTATACCAAAACAAAATAACAGTAACCGAATCTAACGTTGGCTTGACAGCTGAACGGTATAGTATTCTGACTGAGAGAAAAAAAACTTAGCCCACGAACCATGACAAACCGATCGCTAGCATGATAAGCTAAAAATGAATTCAAGCTGTTTAAGGCACTGATATTAGTACTATATGCAAAGACTTGAAACGAGAAAACAAGAAGAGAATAAACATTGAATAAACTTTTCATAAAAAACATGCAAATGGGGTAATAAAAAAGTAAGCCATCCTGTATACTAATTAATTACAATCCTTATATTTATCACATAATTTTTTTTTTTTGGATTACATAAGACCCGTTAAGGATTCAATGCCGCTAAGTGCTGTGAAAGTGAAATTAAGGGGGATGTGAAAATTTTCTTCTGTTAGTTTTACCTTTCCTTCATTCTTTGTGAACGGATATGAAATTAACGGGGACCCTCTGTATTTATATAAAAAAAAAAGAAAACTTTATTAGCAAAAATAACTTTTGCTACGACACAAAAAAAAGGGTTTAAGAGTGAGTAAAAAAAATAAGTTCTTAATATATAGCTTTGAACATACCTGCTACACCATATGGGAAGCGTCTTTTGGGATTCCAAGAGAGAGAGAGAAGAACCCCTTGCGACTTCTACCTCCAAACGAACCGGACCGAAGTCTAGGGGCTCACGTGGTCAAGTGAAGCGATACAGGATGATCTTATAAAAGAAAAAAAAGGGATAGTCAAAAAGCTGAAACAAAACGTTTTTTCTCTTTTTTTATTTTTTCTCGTAGTCGAAGTTTTTTTTATCACAAACCTGAAGTAATATAAGATTATTTTCTTATGGTGCAGCCCAACTTAAATAGCCTAGCTCTAAATCATATCTACGTAGCCATCTAGAAATGAGTAATATTAGCAAAATTGAACCAAGAAATTAATTGAATACGTAACATTTAAAATATTTTTTGAATAATAAATCATTACCATAACTTCGCTTCTTTTGTATACATTGCTGTTATTTTGCATGTATTGGTTTTTTTTTTTTTTTTTTTTTGCAGTGGTATAAGTATAATCACATCACAATTATGGATAATTACAAATATGATTAAACAGAGCATTTCATGCTGCATACATGTTAGAATTGAGTATATAAGGAAGCACAAATTCAAATAGTACGTATTAGTCGATTTACTCACATCTTTATATCTATATCTTTATATCTATAGCTATTTCTTTTATCCATGGAAAAAGTCGTAACTTACTTCAACAAATATATAATCGACCAAGAAGACAGCATTTGGGAAAATGCATACGTGACTCTTCTTACAAGGATGAAGAAAGGACTTTATCAAATCTTTTCAGACTAACATATCTGAACGTAAGAATACCAAATCGTTCAAAATTCTCGTGCTGAATAGGATGGGGTACGTATTGAGCCGAAAAGAACTTGTGAATAACATGGGGACGGGTTCATAAAGTTATATTTTACAAGATAATAATTTTTAAAGAACAATGGAGCTACATCTTTTTATTTTTATGCAAATATATCGTCATCTTATTGTTCAGTATACGGACTGTTACACATACTGATACAATCACATTTATGAATAGCAACTGTTAAACCCACTACTACTCATTTTCACTTGCTAGTTTGAATAATAATAAAAAAAAAGTCCTCATGGCACTTTTGATGGGGTGTATTTTTGCGGATAATGGACATTATGGATAAATTGGTGGATGAGACAGTCGTAATTATATCATCTTTGTAGATGGATAATGTGAGCGACAACTTTAACCTGTGGTAAAAATTATAAAGATCGAGGTTTAATGAACTGATATATTCTTTTTTTTAAGAAAGGAAATTGTAACAAGAGTTAGAAAAAGCTCTTTTGATAGTGGAATATAATTTACACTCACGTGTCTTTTTTTTATCTTATATGGAAAATATCATAGAAGAATGTGCTGGGTACAAAGAAAAAAGTGACCAATTTAAAAAACTTCTGTTATTGTGTAAACTAGATCAAAAACTTGAAAGAAGTTGTTCAAAAAAATTATATAAACAAGCAACTTCCACGACAAAATATTCATTTCTTCACGTGTTTACGTACAGTCTTTATATTCATCTTTTGTCTCAAAACAACGAAAGCTATACTTTTTCAACCCATTCAAAAAATAATAATGTTTCCATTCACACGATCCAACAAGAAAATTAAGAGTGAGATTAACTCTTCATCAAAGAAAGTAACTAAGCGTGAACAAAATAAAATAGACCTATCGCGTCTTCTAAATTTCTCAAAGATCCGGTGAGAAATAGTAATGTTCGTCAATTTATTGATCCAATGGGTGGTCGAGCAACTTATACTCAAGGCATCGATCCAACTAATACAGGTGCTTAATAATAATAGCCAAACTTATATACTCTTATTATACTCCCTCCCTTTTTTTTTTATAGCTCTACCCCAAGAAAAAAAAAAGTAATATTCCTTTTTAGTCATTATTTCATTCTTATTGTTATATACCATTTTTCTCATGATAAAAAGCATATCACTATCATTACTTGTATTTTTATTAACTATTATACTATTATCATTACTATCATATTCCCATCATCATCAGTATCATGTATTGTCTATTATATTATACGTATCTCAATAGAATCATATTCATGTTTCAAACGAAATGAAAATTGTCCATCTTTAAACAAATTGCCTTTTTAAAGTAATTTATTGCCATATTTGAATTAATATGTTAATTATGAAGAATGATCATGTAAAGAATCTCCTTTTTAATCATTATTGCTATGTGAAACCAAGATTGGATATTAGATATGTTCATGGATTCTTTAATAACTATAAAATATTATAATAGGTATCTGTATATAATTACTCGGTCAGCAAAATATACGTAAAAAATAAAAGAGTAAACTATTTTCGTTAAATATTAGAATGGTAAGTTACATACTATTATTACTCTATGAATTATAATATCGTCATTGACCATATAATAAAATGTAAGATTATTTGTGGATTATAAGACCTTCAAAAAAAATATATTGAAAACAATAAAAAAAAAATGATTCACCCATTTTACTAACACTCACCAACGGCAAGTATTATTTTTTTTTTGCCTGAGATTTGTTGAAACATTCAGAAGTTTTAATAAAAAAAAAACTGGAAATATTTAAATTCTACCACGAATTCACATAATGGAGATCTGTAATATTTTTATATTTAGTCCAAACAAATGGCATGTCGTGAAAAGAAAAGAAAATGGAGGGAATGTGCGTGGTCAAAAAAAAATTTAAACGCGTGTTTTTATAATGTCATGCGCATTATTATACCAGCAAAAAATTAAAATTAAAAAAGAATTCAACTCATCGTCATACGCAAAAAAAAATTATTATTCATTTATTTATTATATTGTGTTAACTAAGTAACTAGCTGATACTCCGATCATCCTAACGCACTTCAGCCCAGGCAATTAGATTGCTAACAGTATTTTACATTAAAATGTCCATAGGATCGTACACTCAACATACTTTCCAAATTAAGGAGGTGACCAAATCAAAATAAAATAACCGAAGCTATTTTACTCAATCTGACCCATTCCTTAACCAGAGAGCACTTCATGAGTGTAGTTCACCCTGAACTTTTAAAGGTAAAAAGCTGATTGCAACTAATTGCCTGGGCATGAAGCCGGGCCGAAGCAAGGAAAAGAAAAAAAAAAGAGGGAAAAAGAGGGAAAAAATGAGCGTCTTTTATAACTTTTTTTTGGGTGCCATAATTTTTCGGTACTTCTCCATTTTTAGTAATAGAAGTAACGACCTTTGGCCCCCGAAAAATTTTCCTATTTTGTTTAACTAATCCCCTTTATAATTGTCCCAGCGTTGGCTTTGAATCCCTCGCAGCGTCACGCTGCAGCGCTGGGAGCTTACCAGTTCCGTTTTGCATAACCTCTCGATATGCATGTACACGTGGCACTCCCTTATAGATCCAATCAATTTAATCGTGTCATGCTGCTTCTAGATAATACTATATTATAATCTCGCACATTTTGGTTAATAGTGAAGTTCAATGAATGTGTTATCAAAAAGATGTGTTTAAATTTATATATGATATACATGATATTAATCAACACTTACAACAAAGTTTTGATTTTAGTTATTTTGTATGAAACATGTGGTTCATTGATTCATGTTTAGATTTAAATACTTATTAGTATAAATAGAACTATCAATTACTCTCAACCAAACATAGTACTACGTATGTATTATTGAGTTCTCAAATATAGAATGCAAATAATCAAGATTTACTTATACGTAGCGACTTGTAAACTTGTGAGATATTGAATATATAGTAGTTAAATATATGTGAAAATGTGTCTCTTATTTCTCTCCTTTTACGTTAGTGGAAATGAGCTTATTATTATTATTAACCTATGTAACTATTTGTTTTACATGATTTTAAGTATAGTAGTATAATAGCAATGCAGAAGTTCAAGCTTTATTACCTATATGGTTTGTATAAAAATGGGCGTTATTTCAACACTACGTACCATGAACTCAATCCATGTCTCAATAGACATCAATGCATACAAATCATCGATACGTAATACTGACACCTATATTGTTAAAGTTTATTTTCACTGTAAGTGAATCCATACGATGGTGCTTACTAGCAAGAAATAAAAATAGCATCATATATTCGAGAGATGTACGCTGTAGTTAGCTTATACAAATAATAGAAAAAGTGAGGTGTTTAATGATAAGTATCAGAATACAATAAATAATGATACAACATACTCTAGAGTTTACATTTATCCCAGTAAAAACATACACACATTAGCTCAACAGATTATAAAACAACTGGTATATTTGGTATCTTTTAAAAGTCATTCTTGCGAAACACTCATCTGATCTGATTTCACTCCAAAGAAATAATAAAAAAGCTATATGAAGTAACTATGTACAGTAACCAAAAAATGAAACAAAATAAACTTTTCATCTTGAAGATAGTATAATAAGTAAAGTAATGGTGTAGTTTAAATATAAATGACAAGCTTAAAAAACCCCCAGCTGTACCATCATTGCTGTAACAAAAGTTCGAAGAGTAAAACGTGATATATTTAAATTTGCAAATGAATTATTGTTGTATAAGTAGTTTGATAGTAATATATTATAAGAAAAAATATCGTTGTTTGAACAAGAAAGATATAAATAAGAGAATAAACGATGTTTTAACATAATAGAAATAATAACAATGAGAAAGGATGATAACTACATAAATTAAAAATGGAAACATATATTCGATGTAAGAGGAGAGCCATATATTGTAGTAAAAGATACAGAAGGCGAGTGAATTGGTCCTAAAAACAATACAGAGAACATACATATTGTTGTGCTTTTATATAAAGTCAAGTTAAAATGATACATTAAAAGAAAGGTGTAATTATGTGAGAATAAGAAAAAAAAGAAGATAAAAATGCATGGATAATAAAAAGTAATAGACCATAATTAAAGAAAACAGTAGTTGACCTGATGTGTATAGTAATAAAATAATAATAAGTTACTATATTTTAGGAAGAAGAATTAAAGGCGGATTCGGAAAAACAAAATATAAAGCGACGATTATAATAAGCATCTAATTAATGCTACTATTATCATCATTTACATCCTCTTCATCACTATCAGACTCTATCAAATTATTCTCCCATTCTTCATACCCCATTACGAAATGTTCTTCTTCGTCATATTCATCTTCAAATGTAATATTTGTGTCATTTTCTGCAGATGATATAGTGACATCTGGTGACTCAAGAGCTACTATATCGGCTGACCGCACTCTGATCCAACCTTCATTACCGAAGACCACAAGAGTTCCGCTTCATCAAGATAATCAAACAAGAACTGACGCCAACCATTACCGCGGCTCTCTTGTATGATAGCTAATTCTAATGCTCGACATCGACTGGTGGCGTAATTATTCAACCTTACCAACTCGTCCTAATGGTAATAACGTTAATAACAAGCGTTATCTTCAAAATAAATAAGAAAAAGAAAGTTATTTTTACTCCGCCAATTGTAATTCTTCTTCTGCACGTCGTTTGTTCATAATTTCACGAAGAATATCAAACTCTTTCTGCATAATGGTCCTTTCCCAAAACGGAGCAGCAGGATTGCAAATTTCCTCCCAGGTTATTTCAGATTCACGTAATACCCGGGAAGCTTCGTTATATGATTCAAGATACTTTTTTGCATCTTTACCTATCTTAACAATAGACTTTTTTACTTTGGTACTCACATGCTCCCCTTTACAGTTATATTAGTATTAACGCGCAATTGTCAACATAATCAAACATATGCTACTCTATGCCTAATAATAACACACCTAGTTTTCCTGCACGCCCACGTAACTGTTCGTTCATCATAGCCCGTGAGATTACGAGTACTTTTAAGCCAGAAAAAGCGTCTTCTTGTTGTGTGGCTGCACATTTATTTTCCATTATACTAAACTCAACAGAGTTTGGAATCCAGCGATACTGAGGGTCAATATGATAAGCACGCTCTCGTCGTTCTACAATTTCTACTGCAATTGTCCGCTTTCTGATTAGATCTGCTCGTTCCAATACCAATTGCTCTATATATTGTGTATATTATCATATAAATATTAATTACATTTGATTAATATAGTACTAGTATTTCATTGATACATTTGCTGGTATCTTAATACCTTTTTCACCAGCAGTAAGACCCGCATTACTATCAGCCTCTGAACTCTCTAGTTTACTGTTTATTTCTTCTTCCCTTGCTCTATACAAACATAAACAATATAGTTTTCTTAATTAGTATATGCGTGAACTGCAATTACTACTATCATTAAACTACCATGTACTACACAACATAAATATCTTTTCTTCATATATCAATACACATACAATAAGTTGTACATGACTTTTAACTCTTTATAATAATTCATTTTTGCTGAAGGATTCATAGAATGAAAATGGAGAAAGTCTATTAAAATAACCAATCAAATAATTAATACATTGTTCAACAAAAACCGAGAATACGTATAATTACCATATTCATCCTCGTTACTAACAAAATTATCCTTCTTTTTGTTATACTGTTTTTGAATTCTTTCCATTTATGAAGAAAATTATCTTCTGGAACATCACCATCAATCCACCACCAAGCAGGATGTACAGTACTGCTCTCTGTACTAAGCTCTTGTATATACACGTATTCTGAACTCTTTTTTATAAGATAATCGCACGCTTTTTTCTTTAAATCAATAGCACGTTCTTTACGACTTTGAATGTTTTTTGCTATATTAATTATTCAAACAATAGATAAACAGTGAGATATTATCATTATGTCAGTAAAAAAGAGTTATTTAAATAGCAAATGTACCTAAACCTAGTATTCTCTTTTTTTGATAATGAAGCATTGCATGCACCAAAATAGCCATTCGCCTGTCAGCACACATTTGACGCGTAATTTTCACGAAATTGCCGAAGTAGGACCATGCCCGTTCACACCCCTCACCATCTGACAGCCCTATATTACAGCCTTCTATAAAACGAGGATGATACGAGCTTTGACAGGTAATACTATGTGAAAATGAATGAAAAAGAGAACTGCCATGTTTACATTGTCTAAATTATAACGATCTTCAAATGCTTTCTACGTATTAATAAGAGAGTAATATAATTAACAAAAACATAATGTAAGTATCATAGTTGTATACCATATTCAATATATTATAAGTAGCATACTTACTTTAATCGCATTTGAAAAACGACATGCAATATCATAAAATATTGTTATATTGCTACCATGTTTTTGCAGAATAACATCAAGAACGGAGAGAGGATACATGAATCTATAATGAAAAAAATAGATAGACCATTCATACGTAGTCACGGCAAAAGAGGAAATACATACGTATATTATAAAAAAAGTGTTAATAAATAACAGTTCATGACTAAAAATAATGTGTAATATAAAAGTAAAGTAGTTTACTTTTCTCCGGACATATAGATGTTACAAAATAAAGTAATACATCATGGCGCCCACAAACAGAACCAAATAGTCCTGTTTCATGGAATTTGTCGAGCTTTTTTGAAGTAATAGCTTGACTAGCAGCTTTAAAATCACTCAAACACTCGGTAGTGTCATTATCATTTGGTTTAAAGCTGTCATTGTCATACTTATTCAAAAGCTTTTCAGGTTCGAAAAAGAGGCTAGGTTCTGCTTTAACTGTATCTTTTTCGTTCGCTTTACGCCGTCGAAGTTGCATATTACATCTAAGGCAACAAACATTTTGTCCTATTAAGCAGTATATATGTCCAGATAATTAAAATAAATAAATAACAACATTACATATAATACAGATACCAGATATATTATAAGCTGCTATCAATTCTGAATATCAACATACCTTTGGACAAGCAGGACATCCATCTTCTTTTATTAAAGTTGGATCTGCCAACTCCGTAGCCAATTCACTTGTAATTCTTCTTTGCATTTCTAGGTATGGATAGTAAGCATTCCCAAGTGATTTGCGAATGCGATCGACATTCTGACAGATATAAAATTTTTTATATGTACGTATACACATAAATCAATAAAAAGTGTATGTGTGAAAGGATAATATATAGCATAAATGTGTAATGTTATTATAAAACTGCAGCAACTCTTTTGACATTCTATTTAGCTGTTAAATGCTATTTGAAATGTATCTACCTGATATTTGTGTGCAGTAGCAGATGCAGCTGCAAAAGCTTGAACTGCCAAATAACCCTCAGCTTGTAAAAGCGCGAAAAATTCGAGAAAAGTAAAATGAAAAGCTGTTACTGGGAGTTTTGGTGAAGCAGGAAAGAGATTATGACGGACAAGTGTTAATGCATCCTTTCGACAATCACAAAAATTGACTTTTGTATTATGTATTCCTATATGCATTGTCCAATAGCAGGTAATAAGAAACTTATGAAGATATTTTTTTATATAATAGCCAATAAAAACAATAGACTTACCTGTTAAGTATATACATAACACTTCTTTAGTTCGAGTTGTTGGACAATTGCAACTATCACCGAATAAAGTTGTTTCGCTATAGCTTGGCTTTCCTTGGTAGCCAATGTTAGTCACATATTCTTTGACTATTTCATCAAGAATACTTCTCTAGGATTCATCGAGCTTCTTTAGCCTTTCTTGATGTTCTTCTTTGGAGTTTTTAACTGCAGTACTATTCAAAGAATATCTGCCAAAATGATTATTGACATTATCTTCCATTGCATTACTATCAGTACCGACATCGTCATCAGCATACTCTTGACTATAGCTACTACTCTGACTCTGGTTTGAGGTATTCACTTTAATTTATATAGCAAACAAATGTTAATATATTGAACACAAAAACATAATTAATCAAAGAGTTTTTAACTATTATATACCAGCAGTACGATCCAAACGGGAACTCTCATCTTCAAGTGATCTAGCTGAAACATAGCGTGATTGTGGAATTATCTGACCTTTACTCGTGACATATGATCCGAAAACTTCTTCAATGTAGCGTTCACCTCTGCGAAGAGAGCGTTTGAACTTTTTCTTTAATCGTCTGTTTTCACTTGGCGTGTACATTATGAGATGTTGTTAAGAAAGGAGATGATAATATTACGAACATTATATTTTTGAAAACAGACAGTATTTATATAAGGATAGTAATGATATAGACATACGGCTAGATGTGTACGTATAAACCATAAAAGTTGATATTTCATTAAAGTTGAAAGAGATAGATGTATGATTACATTGATTATAACTTTAATTAAAACTTTAATTAAAAGATTTGTATTTATTAAATTAATTTCTATTTAAGCAGTTAATACCCCCTGAAGTATAATGAAAATTCCACAATTATTCTATTTGTCTCCTCACTATAATCACTATACGCCGGTAAAAAGATCCAAATGTATATCATAATAATTAATTGATATTCCATGTAATCCTCCTCTGACAACATCAATTGTTTGTTGCCCATTATTACTACTATTTATTTTTCAATTTTGGCGAATTTAATCCTCTTTTGATTAAGAGATGATGTCAGTCGTTTTTTCATTACTGTTCCCATCTCACTCGGATTTCGAGCAACGTCGTGATCAAAATCAAAACCAATCATATCAAATCCATCCTCCTCATAGCGATATCTCCATCCATCTTCAATCAAATCATGCCTTTTGAATCTGGACCATGGAAATGTTTTAAGATTGCGTCCAGTTGCTTCATCTAAATCCAAAATAATACAGCCCGAAAAATATTCCATATAAATGATATATCTTGTCAAACTAAACATCAATATTATGGTATTGACATTATACAAAGAAAAACACTTACTATACATTCGTCGAATCGTTGTTGACAGCTTGTGCTTTACTGTCGTTGTCGATCGGGTTAAAGCAGGCTGTTTCGACTCTAGTGATACAATAGAAAAACACAATTAACATCCAGTCTATTTTGTGCTATTTTTGACTTCGTTGACAAAATATGTATCATAAATCAATACCTTCATCGACAGTCCCAACAGCTAATAAATTAACGTTTTCTATTAGTATGCCATTTATTTCACAGGTAATAACTATGATACTGTTTTATTAATTACCTTTCATCTTGTCTAAAAAGGCCTGCTCACCTCCTAGTGCTCTTAGGGCTCTGGATGCCTTCTCTATAATGCGTATAAGTACCAAAAAGAACACAGCTGTTATAGATCCATTCCCTTACTCACCTGAGTTAGCTATACGGCCGGTGTAGTCCCAATCAGACTTGTTGTCAGAAGCCAAAAGAACTCCTATGTCCCATCCCAGATGACTCTTCGCTCTCGTTAAAATAGAAGATATCTCTCTTCTATACATTTTAGCAACCCTTTCCCTATTCTTTAAATCGTTAGCTGGTAAAGGATTTTTTCTGATGCTTGACAAGTCCTCTATAGTTTCATTAAGTTCTAATTTTTTCCCCTCGTCAAACTTGTGAAACGCAGCGCTTAGTTCAGCCATAGTTGGCGCGTTGTCATCCTCACAATCAACTAAACTTCTCCATTCTATACAAAAAGTAAATTCAATATTTGATCATACTTTAATCAACAAACTAAAATAGACTACTTACCTTTTCCAACCTCATTGTCCTGAAAAACAAGATGGAGGAAAGCATTCCACTGACAAAGTTTACGTGTTCCTTTGAAATGGGAAAGCGAGGTACTTGAGTTGTCTAACGACATTGTGGGGGGAATGGAATCTAAAGAAAAAGTACCAAGTGCAGATTGGTTTGGCATGTTAAAATTTACAATGATAACTGACCTTATTCATGAACACATATTTATATGCAATATGGTTTGTATAAAAAAAAAGAAGCTCAGGTTCAATAATGCATAAATGAAATTGGGTTCCCAGCGCTGCAGCGTGACGCTGTGAGTGATTCAAAGCCAACGCTGGGACAATCATAAAGGGCATTAATTAAACAAAACAGGAAAAAAATTTTAGGGGTATGAGGTGGAAGTAACCCAAGATTTTAGTGCACCCCTTTTTTTTACGTGACCGCTTTAAATTTTTTTATTTTTCAAGCTTTTCATTGGCTCAGTTAATTTCAAGTACAGTGCAGGGCGATAGGATTACTAAGTATAGTATAAGCTTGTGTGAATAAAAAATGGAAGGGAGTGATGATTTGAAAGTAAAGGAGCACGGTTGCCATGGCAATGAAGAAAGTAACAACTTGTTTTCTTTGCATGAGCACACACTGTTTCACAGCCAACTCCGAAAAAAGCACAGACCCCCTTCATCCCATTGTTCTTTTTTTTTTTACTTTGGCAAGGGCACAAAAAAAACAAAGTTTTTGATTATTATAAGTTTATATAGTTTAATTAAAAATATTTTTGACCTGATTCATAAATCGTTCAAGATCTCTCGACTCATTATTGTCTTGTTGGACATTCGTAATGGTGCGATCAAGGGAAAAAAAGCAATTGTCGGATCACACACACAAGTTTTTTTTTGTGCCACTCAGAATGTAACCCTAATTTTTAACTGAAACTGGATATGCCAAATAAAACATCCATTCGCGTGAGCATAGTAAAAAAAAACTACACATTGAAAGCTAAAACTGAGATTCTTTTATGGTGTGTAGATTCGCTCTGATGAAGAATAATTAATTGTTATAGACTCTCATTTTGTGCAGTTGAATGATAAATATAAAGTAATTTTTTTTAGATACGTACGTACGTCATAGTTTTTATCAAAAATGGGTTCAATCTACAGAATAGCGCAACGTTATAATTTTATACGTGACAAAAACAATAATCATAATGTTATAAAAACATACTGATACATTAACGAATTTATTCGGATGAACAGAATGGTGTCATGATGAGTTAAGGGTATAGAAATCAAAAAAATCCGTATGAGTTTATATATAGGTTGAAAAAAATGAATATAATGACATAAGTTATTAATGGTGCTAAGATGTTCTGGTGATGTGTAGTAAAAAAAGGGGAGAAGTTGGTATAGTATAAGATCGGTACAGCTATTGGACTAACTTGTTGAATTAAACTCATCTCTAGATCTCTCAATGGTACCTTTTTATTTGACGATGTGAGTAGTGTTTATCTGGGTTTATCATTGAATTATACGGGTTTGACAATGTCACAAGGAAAGCAGCTAGGCGCCAATTCAGTACACAATAAATTCTCTTGCCGTATTATTAGAAAAAACATAAGCTATCATTAACAAAGTTGTAAAGGTAGAAAATCTCTATTTTGGTATTGAAAGAAAAAAATAATTAAATACGGTCGATTCATTTATCAATGTTGATAATTACAATAAATGTAGCGGTATTGTAAAAGAACTGAGTGACGATAAAGATGAAAAGAACAGCCATATTCAAGAGGCACATATATTAACGAACATGAACATAACCTGAATAAATGCATTCCAATTTACAAAATTTGTGTATGTGTGCTTATATATATATTTATACACATCAATTTTCTTCTCAAATTTTCTTCTCCAAAATTAATGTTTCATCACGTACGTATGTACATATAGTGAAAATTAGCAAGGCATAGATATTTACGTATACAAATGTATTTCATAATAGTAATAACAGTATTACTAATGAAAAAAGCAGTTCGCGTAAAGCTATAGAGCAGACTGAAATCTCTATTATGTTTATATTCGACAACATATAACCTAAATTACTAAAATAGGTATTTAGCGTGGACTTTTCACATCTTTTCATATAATACCATTATTTGGATAAATTTACGTGAGATCAATGTCCTCCTTCTTAATTTATGTATACGTAGTTACTAATTACACACATAAGATAATATGTTATGCAAGTGTTATCTGTAAGGATATATTTAACTAAACGAGATCTGTTAACCATGTTTTCTTGCTTACGTATTGATAAAAAAATAGCACTATGCATCTATAATGTTAATAGTATAGATGCGTACATTCAGAATAAAAAATGTAGAGGTACATAGTTTTTTTTTTACCCAGTATCGGGTACAGTAAATTTCGTTACTATAGGTAAATCGTATGCAAAGTTTAATAGCTACTTGGTAAACAATACGTATGTCAAAGAAAAAAAATAGCTGGCTGCACTGCATTAAATATTGAATCAAGCTTAGAAAGTATTGTAAATTATGTACCACGTTTGTTTCAATTAAAAATAAATGAAAGAATTCCGTGGGATGGCCTTCCATTTTCCCAACAAAAATCAGCCGAGAACCCTATCGTCTTCTTTTTCCTCTTCAAACTCCCGGCAACATTGTCCCGACTGAAGATTTTCAAAGATTGCTGCTGTAAGCTCTAATTACGATGTTCGTTTCTACGCATCCTATTTCAGATGCCTTGAAAAGTAATATCCATAAAATGTTCCCATAATTCAGTACGTATCACCATCTGATATATATTCATTTACAATATTTTGAATGTGCCTCATACGTATCCTTGGAGATGAAGATAAAAACCGAAACCGAACCAGTATCCCCAACATGTATCTTATTGTCTTGAAGGCATAAATATAAATCGTGTTCGTCCCAAATAACAATGTTATAATAAATTCATAGTAGTAGAAAGGATCAGAAAATCATAAACAAAATTCAAGATTGTGTGAAACTGAAACTGACACCCACGAAATGACATTATTAATTTTATTTGCATCACCAGCTGGAGTAGTGAATGTATAAAACGAAATCAAGGCTGCTTAATAATATTAGGTTTATTTGTTTGCACAAGATCTAATCGTTGTGTAACCATCATCACTGTTATACTAACGTCACAGCCACATTTTTAGTATTCCCATTTGTAGCATGGCGCATTATATTAGTAAAGCACAGAAATCCGGAGCAGCGGATCAAAAATAAGCATTTTATTTACTCGGATCAAAGAAATATATTTGTGCTGTCATGGTCATAAAATTTTATATAAATACTCAATACGTATTGTTAATCTCTTTTTTATACGTAACAACAAAAAATTCACATACGTTATATTATGATACTTATACAATCATTTATGCTATGAGCTAAACGTCACATATATTACGTCTTTTTTTTTATTCTTAGAGTTTACAAGCTTATGCAAGGTAATGTAATGAGCATACAGTATATTTATAGTTCTCGAAACAGCTTATTTATTACAACGATAATTGTAATATTGATTCATTCTATTTCGACTTTTTCTTGTTAATTTTTTTATATTATTTTAGTGGAATATGGCCAAGCTGTCATGCTGGAATAATTGTCTAAGCGACCCGTCTTGTGCGATACAGGCTGGAGTTGTCAGAAATTTTTGCGTCTTAGCAAGTGCTAATACATCGTAAGTTAGTAATTTTATTCATGATATCATTAAATAAATGAATGAGTTAGTGAGAATAAGTAAAAAAAGGCCTCGTATTTTCGAATAAAAATCATTTGCAACATACACTACGTACCTATTATTTTTTTGAATAATTTATTGATTTACACTATTAAAAAAATAGTAATGTATTAGTGCCATCATCATCAACAATTACTTTACCTGCCTGCTGAAACAAGTTCTAGTAATATCAATAATCAAGCCGGTAATAATAACAATAATTTCGTTTCTACAGCAGCTGGTCTGGTTCCAGTTTCATCACCTTCAATTTTATCAAAAAGCAATACAATTGGTGGTTTATAAGCCCCTCATCTCCAAGTCCAAATTTTCGTGCATAATGATGTTACTGTAGTATGTATTCTCTCGGGAACTTTTGTGGTCTTGTAGTAGTAGTGAATTACAAAATAAATAAACTATCTTAAACGTATATAGGATGTCAATTTCTTTCATCTTGTATTTTAATGAATAATATAGTTCAAAACATGAAAAGCGAAAAAAAAAACGCATCGAATATTAAGCAACAAAATTAATATTAGAGCTTTTACGTTTTTTCCACGGTTCGTAATACTACGTAGTTAGAAAATAATCAAACAAATATAGTATTGTACTGATATATACTAAGTTCTATGTTTTAAGAATCAACAAATGAATTACGTTACGTAGAAATAACTAGGTAAAAAAATCCATATCACTATAAATGATATACACCACTGGTGTGACTACGTACGTACGTATGCAGAAACAGTAACAAAATGAAGGATTGCAAATATATATATATATATATATATTACGTACACACCAGTTTAACACAGTAGAATAAGTAATAGCTATACAAGTAGTATATTTTGATGCGTAACAACGAGAATTATGTAGTATTTATTACATTGTTTCTTCTTTAATATTCCAATGTATATGTCAATATATACACGCTTATATATTTATTGTAACGTGTATCTGTTATTGAATATAAAATGTGTACTATCTTTGAGATAAAAGGCTTAAAAGTCATTTGTCAAATGGAGGGTTTAATCTTGTTTTTCTATCATTGATGTTGATAAAATAAATAGTAATTAAATTGTTGACAGAATCCTTAAAAGGGGTTTTGGAATATGTTAAAAGGTTATCTCAAATTTGGTGATTATCTAGTAGGTAGTTCAATAACAGGGTTTTAAACCTTTGGGTTATAAATTATTCGAAGTGGGTACTCATTTAACTACAAAAAACTTTCATAAGCAAAAATTGTCCATTACTCTAGTCAGTTTTGGTTATTGTTGCTTTATATTTTTTAAAAGATGATCATACTTATAAAAAAGGTAATTCACAATAAGAAATATTCACAACCAGAAAGATTTTATTTTATATAATTACCTATCAGTTTGTTTCTATCATACGAGTTTATAATTTTATACCTATTTTGCTTTTATTGGACGGTGAGTATGATACATAGTCTTCTATTAACTAGGTTAGCTTCTTCATATACCATACATATTATTATACGTATTGATCTCCTCAGTTCTGTTTATCAATCGATTAACTTTTCTAGAAGTTCTAATAGCGGCTCTGAAAGATACTGGTAATTCCAAACGTATTTCTGATAATTCCATTTATGAAACAACAAGAGATATCAATAGTGCTAGACTAGAGATCAAATCATTGTCTTTTTTTTAATGCTGTATGTGTGTATTCTTTGTCTCAAATTGAATAAATGACCTTTTTTCAATTTTTTTATGGAATGTTACTTTAATTAAATTATATTCTCATAAAAACATAGACAATAAATAGCCCTATTTTTTTTATTAATAAGCATCAAATCTCGAATCTATTATTTTCTGCAAAGTCAGGTAAATAAATAAAGGGGGAATGGGACGCTTTTGTCGCTTATCTAAAAAAAAATTCTAAAACAAGGTAGTAGTAATGAACTGCGAAACATTTTTCATAAAATTCTGCTTTAACTTTGAACACGATCTCCCTATTATTTTTTTAATTTATGGCATCGTCAGATCAACAAAATAATAGTTTTTTACTTGGTCTGCTTGGATCAGTTAATCAAGCAACCAATAACCAAAAATCAAATACTTTACCGTCGTCGTCGTCGTCTTCCAATTCTATAGCTACGGCGACGACTAATTCTATACCGTCATTCCTGTCAAACACCCAAGTTTCTCGATCAGATTCAATTCCCAACAATATTACTAATTCTCATGCTGTTACCGATGGCATAGAATCAACAATACCCACTAGCAATCCATCAAAAGATCATACTAAATATGATTCATTACCAAAAGTTCTAAAACCATCAGAGTCAACATTAAGAAAGACAATGACAGTACCATCACAACTTCAGGCAGTTGGTAACAATAATGGTCCTGACGATAATCGAGAATTTTTAGCCAATTTATTGGATAATGTAGCTTCACAATCAAAAATGAGATCTAGACCAGCTGTACCGTCATCATCACCACCACCACCACCCTTAGAAATGAATCATGGTGAAACAAAACAGACTTCTTCAGGAGATATGGATTTTGACTCTTTATTAGCTTTTCATGAAGGCTCTAGTAGTGGGAAAAAGAAGTCAAAGAGGAAACGTGTAAATAAATCGAAATCTAGTCAATATCATCAACAACAACAACAGCAGCAGCAGCAGCAACAGCAACAGCAACAGAGAAAATTATATAACGGTAGTCAGCTTAATAACAATAATTCATCTTCTAATCTTGACATTTTGACAGTAGCAAACGAAGGTAGGTTATTATCGGATAAAAATAATAATATATTTAGTATATGGCAAAAATAGTGGGAAAACAAAAGTGACGTGAATATTAACTTATATTTCTAATCGATTTATTAGTGTTAGGAAGAGATCCGAAACGACAAAAAATAATGCAAGATATTTATAAAGGACAAGGAGCACAATCAGCACCTTCTTCCTCTATACCAACGAAAACAAAACCAAAAAAACATCCAGGTCGCCAACCTAGAGATCCACAATTACCACCATTAGATAAACGTGTACCATGTAGATATTTTAAAGCAGGAAAATGTAAAGAGGTAAAATATATAGTAATAAAAAAAAGTATGAATTGGGAAAATTTAATACTGACTTATGATATTATTTTATTAGGGTACTTATTGTAGGTTTTTACATGAAGGAGAATCTGTATTAATGGTATGTCGACATTTTAAAACGGGTTCCTGTACAAAGGGGAATGAGTGCAACTTTAGTCATGTAAGTAACTAGTGAACACGCGAGTGAGAGACAAAAAGGGCATAGAAATATGATATTAATTCTTCAACAATTAGGATTTAAGATTGGAACCATGTAGATTTTTTCATTTGACAGGAAAATGTGATACTGGACCTAATTGTCCTTATTCACACGGACCATTAAATCATGATCTTCGTCGTCGTCTTCATGCTTTAACGGGTCCTTGTAAATATTATCACTTGAAAGGTTTTTGTACCAATGCTGAAGAATGTTTATTTTCTCACGAAACTCTTGGTGAATCTGAATTAAAAGAATTCAAAGCGAGTATTCGTCCGGATGATGATGTAACAACTATAAAGCCTTGTACTTTCTTTCATATTCGAGGAAATTGTGCCAATGGTGATCATTGTACCTTTTCTCATGCACCTATTACTGAAGAACAACGACTAGAATTAGAGAATTTCGTCTCAAAAAATTACAATAATAATAATAGTAATAATATAAATATTAATAACAATTATAATAGAAATACGAATTATAACAAAAGTAACAACTGTAGGCAACCCTATATAAAAAAAGAATAAATAAATAACCTACTTTTTCTTCAAAAAAAACTAAAAGTGGATGGTCTGTGCGCTTTTTTTTATTCTGGCGGATTATAGAAAAAAAAAAAAATTATTTCAGACGAACCAGTATAAAAACACTAAACAAACCTTGGTCATGTTTCTAAGGAACAGTATTTTTAATATTGTCAAAAGATCTTTTACTAGTACAGCAACAATGGTATTAGAACAAGAAAAACGACGACTTAAATGGCCAATCTCTGTTGCACCCATGGTTGACATTTCAACTCCTGTAATAAATTATTATTATTTTTCTCTTATTCTTCGGTTCCTTGGGGAGGGAATAAGTAACTTGAATTAATCAATAACTCATTTTTATATAAAAAAAACGTATATAGTACTTTTTGGAATTACTTCACATTATATCGGGGGATCGTTATGCTTATTATACAGAAATGCATTTCGATCAAGCTATTATTGCTCATCAAAATCATTTAGATGCTTTTATTGGACCTCCTAGATCTAATGTCATTGTCCAATTAGGAGGTTCCAACCCTGAAAATATGGCCAAAGCAGCCAAGATTTTGCAAGATCAAGGATACAGTGAAGTGAATATCAATGTGGGATGTCCAAGTAAATCAGTTCAAAGTGGACAATTTGGTGCTGTACTAATGAAGTCTCCAGATATTGTGGCTAATGTTTTAAATGCTATGCAAGAAACTGTATCAATACCTGTTACTGTTAAATGTCGATTAGGTGTAGATAATTTTGACTCATTTGATTTTCTACATGAATTTGTAAGTACAAAGTAGCAATATTATTATAACTATAAAGAAAGCAAGTGACGGTGAACTAATATATATATATATATATATAATATGTAATAGGTGGACACATGTAATAGTACATCTCGACCTATACCTCATTTAATTTTACATGCTCGAAAATGTTTATTAAAAGGATTATCACCAAAACAAAATCGAGCCGTTCCACCTTTAAATTATGATCGAGTTTATCAAATTGCTGAAAAATTTCCAGAAATACCTATTAGTATCAATGGCGGATTTACTGAAACTGGTGATGTTGCAAATGCATTAAATCAAGTGGATGGGTGTATGATTGGAAGAAAAGGTATGTTTTTTTTTTGGATTAACTATATATTGTTATTATTGACAGTCTTTTATTCATTTATTATTTTAGTGATGGATAATCCACTCTTCTTACAGAAGATGGATAGAGGTAATATATACATATCATTTGAGATTTGAATCCAGATTTTTCTTTTTAATTGATTAATTATAATATAATGAATAGATATCTACGAAATTCCTGACCATGAAATCAAATCCCCCAGAGCCATCATTTCAGAATACCTTGGTAAACAATTCTTATTTTAGTGTAGATGTATAAATGTTCATTATCAACTAACTAAATTAACAACATTTATATATAATATAATTATAGACTATATTGAATCTTTACCCTCTAGACCTGTATATCAAATGGAAGGAGTAAGAATACCACCTCATAGTATTCTTATTAAACCATTGACAATGGTTTATACTGGTAAAAAAGGTCGTGATTTTCGTCGTCACCTTATGGATCAAATGCGAGATCCATCTCGTTCAATTAGACAAGTTGTTCAAAATGCAATGGATAATGCTAATATTCCTCTATAATATATAATAGTGTATTAATAATAATAATAGATCATTTAGAATAATAGTAATATTATTAGTTTTGCTGTAATAATTAACCCCCCTTTCATCCAAAAGTAATGTAAATTTAATGTAAATATAAGAACATAAAAAAAAAGAACTTTTTTTAATATAATAATAATAATATAATCAAATGTACAAGAAAAAAAATGGATGATAAGGGTTAAAGAGGGAAAAGGTGAATAGATGCATTGTATATAAATCGTTTTTTACGGTTTATGTCGTGTAAGATAAGCGTCACTTTTGCTGTTTCTGTTGTTGTATATAGATAACACGTATACACCAGTTGATTGTTTTTTTTAGTGGGATAAATTCTTTCTGCCCTTTGCACGACGTCTAGCAATGACACGACGACCGTTCTTTGTTGCCAAGCGAGAAAGGAAACCATGACGTCTTTTACGTACTAAATTCGAAGGTTGAAAAGTATTGCCATAGGTAACGAAACGCATTTGTGTTGCAAAAGGATTGATAGCGCCCAAAGGTGTAGTAGTACTAAATCATTTATGTAAAAGATTGTTTAGAAAACAAGAAACAAAACCGTCAAGAAAGATATATAAATCGAATATACTTTACGTAGAAGTTAATCCTGTAAGCATACTAGGTCGTGCCATAGTAGTATGTGCTGTAGAAATAGACATGGCAGAGGCCATGCGGTTTGGAACCAAGGTGCATAAACGATTTAACAATGACATTTTGTTATGATTTTAAAAAGGGGAGTGAAAAAGCAGTTTTTCAAATTTGTTTATGGAAATTTACTTGTGACTTAAAAAATTAACACTTCAAAAACGCGGTTGAATTCTTTTCCCGGCTAATAAAGAAAAAAAATAAACGAAAACCTGAGCTGAACTTCTTTTATTTGATTACTATTCTTCTTTTTTCTTCTTTTCTTATTTATTTTTATCTTTTCGATACTTTCAATATTATATTATATACCTGTTTTTTTCCTCAAAAAGTGAAAACAAAATAATGCCATCAAGTATCAAGTCGAGGCATTCAAATGAAATAGATGAAACATCACCTTTGGTGATACATAATGATCCTTCATCTTTTTCTCGGGTACGATCTGGATCTATTGTTTCATATACAATGATAAATCAAAAATGTGCCAATGTTTCTAGCCGAGATAACAATGCTGCTCGGTCCACCAAAAATAAACTTTGGTTTGCTACTGCTTTAGCTCTTGCCTTTTTCTCAATGGAATTGATTGCTGGTTATTTTGCTAATTCGTTAGGTAAAAAGCTGAAACATATATACATTTCTCGAATCATAAATATTTATACATGTGCTTACTAGATTAACTCCAACTATACAAAATCTTTGAATCCAATTTTTTTATAGCATTAATGTCCGATGCTTTTCATTTATTGTCAGATGTAGCAAGTTTTATTGTTGCTTTAGCAGCTATTTATTTGGCAGAGAAACCACCTACAAAGCGTAAGTTTATGAATTTTTCCCTCTACACCCCCCCCCTCAAAAAAATAGGAAACATTGAAATTAAAAAGAAAAAGAAAACACGCGGATTATTTTATTATTTATATATGCAGGACATACTTTTGGATTTCATCGTGCTGAAGTAATTGCTGCCATGGTTTCAGTATTCACTATCTGGATATTAACTGCATTTTTAGTACGTGAAGCAATTGAAAGAATTAAAAATCCTCAAGAAATTGATGCACGTTTGGTAAATTGTTTTTATTTATTTGTTTCCTTTGCATAATTCCGATAACTTTCATTTAAAAGATTCTAATTCAGATTTTTATGATAGATGTGTATCACTGCATCTATTGGTGTTGCTGTTAACATTGTGTAAGTTACTCATCTACATTTATTCTTATTTTTGAGCACATAAGATCGGGAATACAATTGAATGGTTGAATGGGATGGTTTATTTATAATATATATATATTTATATGTGTTGTATAATCAAAATAGTTTGGCATATGTTTTGGGTGGTCATCACCATGGGCATAGTCATGGTGACCACGATCATAGTCATGGTCATACTCATGATGAAGAACATTCTCACGACCATGACCATGACCACGATCATGATAATGAAAGTGAAAGAGGCGTTGTACACAAGGTAAGAAAAAAAAAGGTTTATAATTGATTCTTACAATAATAATTGTATAAACAAAAATATGGAATGTTTATTATTTAGGAAACCAACATCAATTTACGTGCTGCAGCATTACATGTCCTTGGTGATTTATTAGCTTCCGTTGGTGTTTTGGTATCATCTATTATTTTACTCTTCAAACCCAATTTAACCATTGTCGATCCTATCTGTACATTTATCTTTTCCTTGTTGGTACTTTATACTACCTATCACCTTGTTCGTGATTCATTAGGTGTATTGATGGAAGGTACACCAGGTCATATTGAACCTGAAGCTATTGAACGATCTTTGAAAAAAATTCCTGGTGTTGTTGCTGTTCACGATCTTCATGTATGGACTTTGTCACCCGGTAAAAGTTCATTGACAGCCCATATCACCGTTTCACGTGATGCAGAATTGAATTATGATGAAATTTTGGCTAGAGGACAACGTATTGTTTGTGACAAATATGGTGTTCATCATACTACACTTCAAGTGGAATCGGAACAAGCTAATTTCACAAGTCATTGTCGACCTGAAATTTGCACACCCAACATTTAAATTATAATTATTCATTATCATACAAAAATTATTTTCATTCGCATTATCATTATTATCTATTAGAAGAAAAAAAATTCATCATCCCTTCTCTTTTTTTTATCTGTCTATTGTGTGTATGTAATACAGATAGTAGGGAGCAGAACATATAGTATTTATATAGTGTTTTGTGTATAGCTAGATACCATATTTTTTTTTAATTATCAATAATACAAATATTATCCTTATTTTTTATCAAATCTTTTTATGTATCATCAAACTTTATATAAGTTGTAAAAAAGAGTGGGGAAAAGGAGAAATTAAAAAGATTGAAGCATTATAACTTGAGGGGATTTCAATTCAAAAGTCCCGGTTAAATTCATTGGTACAAGTCAAAATAAAGTTGTAACATTGCCGAGACAGATTTGTGTGTTACCTACCTTCTTTATTCCAGTCCATGTGATCTAGCTCTTATTATTATTGTATTATTGTATTATTTTTATTCTAGTGGTTCTTTTTTTTTTCTTCAATCTCTCTTTTCCCACCTGTTATTTTTTTTTCTTTTTTCTGTAAACACTGGTTCCTTTTTCTTTCTTTTAAAAATACTATATTATTATGACACGACTTGTTGGTGCCATCGATCAAGGTACTACTTCGACACGGTTTGTTATTTTCGATGAACTCGGTTCTATTGTTACTTACCATCAAATGGAGTTTGAACAACACTATCCTCATCCTGGGTAAGTGTTATAGATAGAAGTCATTAATGCTCTCTCTCGCTCCCATCCACATATATCAATAATGATGTATATAAAAAATCGATCAATCATCAAAAAATCAAATCTTTTTCAACAATAACAATAACAACAATTATATGATAGATGGGTAGAACATGATCCTCATGATTTACTGGCAACAGCACAAAGTTGTGTTGAACAAGCTGTACGTAAACTTGAATCTACCGGAAAATATCATGCGAGTGATATTGTTAGTGTTGGTATTACGAATCAACGAGAAACAACAATAGCTTGGGATTCAGTCACTGGTGAGCCACTTTATCCAGCTATCGTATGGAGTGATGGACGTACTGCACATACAGTTAAACAATTGGCTGAAACATCTAAACTTGGCGTAAATGCATTGCAGGGTATCTGTGGTTTACCCCTGACCACGTATTTCTCGGGCGTCAAGCTCAGATGGATGTTGGATCATGTACCTGCTGTAAAAAATGCTATGGATCAGGGTCGGTTACGCTTTAGTACTGTCGACACATGGTTGATCTATGTATGTCATTCTTTATATATATATATTATTGAAAAAAAGCGACGGAGTCAATATGTTACCTACCGGAGAAGAGAAAAAAGGGTGGGGAGGAGGGAAATTGAGTCGATAATTATAAAAAGCAGCATACCGCGTACTAAAACATGCACATATTAATAATAACATATAGCACTTGACGGGTGGTAAAGAATTCGTGACGGATGTAACAAATGCAAGTAGAACCATGTTGATGGATATTCATACAATGAAATGGAGTGAAGAAGCTATCAAGTAATGTTATCCCAAATAAACTACGTAATATCAACGAATCGTTGAAAAAAAAGGCACAAAAAGAGAGAGGGAGAGAGGGAGAGAAATAAACTTATGATATTCACAAGTCAAAACCAACAATTGATTATTCTTCCCAAAATAACAAAAAAAAATCACTATTTATCATTTTCCTTTTCGTTTATTAGTTTCTTTAAATTTCAAGGTTTACAACTAGCCAGGATCGTATCATCCTCTGAAGTTTATGGTACCATTGCTAATGGTATATTGGAAGGAGTACCCATTGCTGGATGTTTAGGAGATCAACAAGCAGCCCTTGTTGGTCAAAAATGCTTTAATGTTGGTGAGGCTAAAAATACCTACGGTACTGGTTGCTTTATGTTATTCAATATTGGGTCCGAACCTGTTTTATCCAAAAATGGATTATTGACGACCATTGCTTACCAATTGGGAAATGAAAAGCCCGTATATGCTTTAGAAGGATCTGTTGCTGTTGCAGGTTCTTCCATTCAATGGCTTCGTGATAATATGGGAATTATTTCAGAAGCTAAAGAAATTAATGATTTAGCAAGTCAAGTAGAAGATACTTCGGGTGTCTATTTCGTTACAGCATTTACTGGATTATTTGCACCTTACTGGCGGGATGATGCACGTGGTACCATTTGTGGTATCACACAATATACCAATCGTAATCATATTGCTCGAGCTACATTGGAAGCAGCATGTTATCAGTCCAAGGCCATTTTGGATGCCATGAATCAAGAATCTGGAAAACCTCTCAAATCACTCAAGGTAGATGGGGGTATGTCGAATTCTGATTTAGCCATGCAGATTCAATCGGATATTTTAGGAATTCAAGTGGATCGACCGGCCATGCGTGAAACCACTGCACTGGGTTCAGCTATTGCAGCAGGATTAGCAGTAGGTGTATGGAAGGATGTACATGATATGGATAAAGTCAATACAGAAAATAGATCTTTATTTATTTCTAAAATTACACAAGAGAAAAGAGAAAAATTATATGACGGTTGGAAAGAAGCTGTTAAAAGATCATTTGGATGGGCAAAGAATGAAGAATAAATTATCACTACTATCTTTTTTTTCCCTCTTCTTCTTTGAATCCTCTCAATTCCTTCCCCCCACCCTTTTGATAATACACATGTATATATATACATATATATAAACTATATAAATATTCCCCCAACATTAAAATATTCATATATATCTATACACAAATATAACAATTTATTGGTTTTTTTTTCTTTCTTTTACAACAATTACATTATGCAGTTGTTGATTTATGGGCAGTAATATCTTGAACAAGTTTAGTAACAAGAGCACCAGCAGATATTTGAGATTGATCTGTATATTGACCGGCAGCACGAGCATTTGAACCTGACCATAGCATCATATAATCTGAAATACCATTTGTTGCAGCATGTCCAGCAATATCTTTGGTTCGAGCAGAATGAATATCATATGAAGGAATATCTGCATCCGCTAATTGATCCATTTTATCCATAAATACATTCGGGTAACCTCGTGCAAATCGACCCGAAAGGCCGCGTGTCAGACGTGGCTCATTTTCGGATTCAATCATAATACGACGTTGAACCAAAGGTGTGGAAGACTCTTTGGTCAACATAAACAAACTTCCTAAAATAGCACCATCTGCATGATGATTATAAAGAACATCTGCTACATCTTGACCACTACTTAATCCACCGGCTGTTAAAATAGGAACATTAATCGATGTGGATGATTCTTTTCTCTTAAAAGCTTCATGGATACGATCCGTCAATTCACGAGCAGGTAATTGCTGTTCATCAAATAAAAATGTTCCACGATGGCCTCCAGCTTCTAATCCTTGAGCTACCACTGCATCCGCTTTACGTGTAGGATCACGTTCATCCAACCCAGCCAAAACAAGTGCTTCTTTGACAGAGGTCGCTGTACCAATCAAGTAAACACCAGCATTCCACAGTCGTTCTAATTCATTATCAGGTAAAATACCAAATGTAAATGAAACTACGGGTACTCTTTCTTCTAAAATAACAGCGATTTGCTGATCCAGTGGAGGTGATCGAAGTGTATATTGCTGTGGGGTGGAAAGACCAAGTTCTTTTCGAACTTGTCCCAATACAGCATCTACTTTGGGATAGTCTTGGTGAAGTTCTTGAGTTGTTGGCGTGTGGGCATCACGACAAAATAAATTGACCGCAAATGGTTGTGATGTTTTTTCTTTAATGGCACGAATGGTGTTTCGCATTGTGTCAATGGGCATCATGGCGGCACCAAGAGAACCTAGGCCACCTGCATTACTAACAGCTGCTACAAGATCAATACTTGTGTGGCCTGCACAAGGTGCTTGAATAATGGGATATTTAATATGAACGGCACGAGTAAATGCAGTTGCCAAGGTAGAAGACATTTTTTTACAAGTAAATAAAATGGGGAAAAAAGAGAAGGGGAAAAAATTAAGCGGCAGAAATTTATACGAGTAATGATATCATGCATAAATTCAAATCGGAGCGATGCATTATGACTCAATGTTCCGCCAATAATAGCATAAGATATCCATTGTATTATTAAGCAAATACCAAGGTATATAATACACATATGATAAATATATAGTAAGATAATAGGCTAATTGGCTGTGCCTTTGAATAATACTATATGTTTTGCTTGTTAATCTACTAATTCCCTTGATAGAACTTTTTATTTATAGAATAAGAAATGAACACTTTGTATATACAATTTTACAAATAAAACAAAATTTAAATTAAATTAAGGGCAAGAAAGAAGAATAAGCTTTGAAGGAGGAAAGGTGAATTGTATAATAAATTAGGTGTAACGACGTATAAGCAAACCAATTACAGCCACGATCAATCCGCCTATTAACACATCTAACCAGAAAGGAGGTCTACTATTATCATTATTGTTATTACTATTTCTTTGTTGTTCCTGTACATTCACAGATGGAGTAGTAATAGGAGAATTACTGCTACCACTATTATTTTTTATATTAATTTTGCTCTTCTTTTTCTTGTCGGTGTGAGTAGCAATAGCAGTGGATGATTTGGATTTTTCGGATAACATGGATGATTTTTTCTTCTCATCCAGTTGTTCTTGTTGTATTGATGAAGATGATGAAGAAGAGGATTCGGCTGGAAAAGAAGAAAAATGTTGTTGCTGGGGTGAGGATGGCTCGGTTGTTTTTGGATTATGTTGTTTAATCTCTGTTGTAGTTTCCGTTGATGTTACTTCATTTGATTCTTTTTCATCTTTATTATCATTATCTTTTTTATAACTAAGTGCAAAGGTAGGCATACTTTCTTGTTCCGATGAAGATGGCTTTTTTCGTGGAGCAGTATCACTAAGTAACTCATCATTCCGTTGATCACATACAGTACATTTCCAAGTATTCGATCTAATACAGTAATAAAAGTAATAATTCCCTACTTGTAAGTACATATTACCATATACTTGCATTACTAATATCGAAAAAATAGGTTACTTTACTTTTTAGCAAATATTCGTCGTTCTTCTTTTGAATAGTCTAATCCACCAATTGCACCACGTGCTTCTGTGGGGAAAAAGCCCATGACAGCTAATATAACTGTTCTAACTAAAAATAAATACAATAATAATAATATATTCAGTAACATAAAAAAAGAGAGCGAAGTATAAGAATTTATGTCTTTCAAACTTACTTCCCCAAGCAGGTTGCCAATATTCAGGATGAAACCCGGTAATACTTAAACATACTTTTGTATTTAATTCGAAACGTCCGTTTGGCTTAATAATAGTAATACTTTTTAATAAGCGTTTCATTCAATGATAAGATATATCTCTTTGGTGTTTTATGAAACAAATATATTTTACCGTTAAAAAGATAAGTTCTGGGGGTTTAAATGGATATTCGGTAGGAAGTAATATACGACCATGATATCTATATATACATATATACATATTTAATTGATAGTTTAAGCGAAACGTGGCTAAATCTAGTATATACTTTATTGTTTCCTTCTCTTACCTTCCTTCTTCAAATTCTGTATCACCAGGTCCACGTACAGTAAAATGCCATTCAAAAAGATTGTCCTATAAAGTTTTGAATCGAAATGGCATTAGTATATATAAAGATAAATAGAACAAAAAAATTATTAAAAAAAGGTATATACTTCTAGAGGATGTGCTTCATATTCATAACAGGATTCAATAGCCAATTCTCTTGCTTCTTGCATAATCCGTTTGACCGCTTTTATCATTATTATTTATTTTATTCATTTGTTAGCACCATTATGATAAGTAAAAAAAAATAAAGGAAAAATAATAGATAACGGAAAATTGAACTAAAATATGATTTTTACCTGGATTCTTGAGATTATATTTATTCGCCATTACTAAGAGATTTTTTTTAAAAAAAAAAACTCGAAAAGATAAAAGTGTATATCTGTCGTAGCAAAAAGGCACAGCAAGACTAAATTATTCTTTAGCCAATAATGCAGCTGGGTTGTGTGACACTACTATATAATTATGATCTGTTTGTCTATTCGATTTTACATAAATTGTGAATAATAGTGCAACTATACATTCTATTTTCTTTGTTGACTTCTTGTGTGAGTTGTTACTTTATTATGGATGATGTTTCAAAAGATATACTCAAAACCAAGTACGTAAATCAGAACTAAATCTTAAGGTGACATATTTCTATTGAATCAACTTCTTTTTCCAACCGTTAATTTACCTCTAATTTATTACTGAAGCTCACTTACGTAAAGTTTCCGGTAAATCGGTTCAGACTTTCACATTTGAAAAGTGCTGGTTTAACGAAAAAATCACATACTTCTGTAAAGAAGCTTAAAAATAGAATATGTCATTATTAACTCTTGTGTGGTCTGTACGTGATACGGCTCTTGGAGTTTTTACTCAAATACCTTATTAGTATCAATGGTGTCTGAAACAAAGATAATTCGTTTTTTAGAGAATAAATATTGACTTCATATTTAGTACAGTTATCAAATCCTGATTCTTAATTCATTTCTGATTCACTAGAATACAATCATCAAATGGTAGTTGAACTTATTTAAGACGATGAGTAGAGTAATTTTCTCTCAACAGGGCGCTCACAAATATTCGGGCGCAACCTTTCGTCCCGATGCGCTTCACAATTTCAAATATTCTCAAGATTTCCAGAACTAGATGGTTGGAAACTTCAGGACTAGATGTTTGTCTCGAAAATACGGTACCGTGTATTTGGAAGTATGAGGAATTGATTGCTTTGAAAAAGAATGTATTATAGCTAAGCATGTTCAGTGGGTCGTTAAGTTCATACATACCGACGTGTGGGTTAAATTTTTTGAAACGAGTGTTGACAAAACTTTATGACTTTTTTTTAAAAGAACTGCATATAACCTTTTTCTCCAAATATAAAAGGGATTCTATGTGTCTTATATCCAATACAAACATCTCATATTCCACTCTTTTATTTTTATTTTTTGCATTAGATAGAGAAATATTCATTGGTTTACCCCGACGCATTTCTTTAATTTTTACGCGACAACATACCACTATGACTAGATAAAAAAAAAGCGTGTTTGTTTCTACATAAAATAAAACCGTTGTTAAGCAACTTATTGCTATGGTAAAAAAATACCCCACACTAATCTTACTTTGACATGGAATGTTGCAATCTACAGTTTGTAAAGATCTTGATAGTTTTTTTTTTCTTCGGACGCGGCCCAGATTTCACATGATAATAAATATGGTAATAACATGCTGCGGATCTATCCGGTCTAGATCACTATTGTTGTTAGCAGTAACCAGTCTTATTAAAAAATGTCACCAACACATTTCTTCTTTCTTCTTTCCCTTTCCTACCAACTATTCTTTCTTTTTTGAAATGTACTTGTAGTAATCTACTACTTTTTTACATTTCTTTTTACACTTTCTCTTTTCTCCCAACATTCAAAAAAAAAGAAGTATTTCTTTCTTTTCTTTTGACATTCCTTTTTACACTTTTTTTTTATGACATTTACTTTCAATTACTTGTAACTTTTCTTTTTTCTACCCTTTCTTATCAACACTAAAGAAAAGAAGTAGGGTGGCTACTTGCTACTCTTCTTCTTCTTTTTTTTTTGACATTATTTAAAGTTTAATTTTTTATGTCCCTTTTTATGTTCTTTTTACTTTTCTTACTTTCCTTAAACTATCATTTTTTTTCTCTCTTCATTTAGTCAAATGACGAATAACATTCAACAGACAATAAGTAGCGTAAAATAGTCAAAAGGTACAGTTTTTCAAAATATTTATATTATTGTTTTTAAGCTACAATGGCCGTCTAATATGTTGCTAATTTTGTCTATAACTTTTTTATTTTTGCTGTAGCTGTTTGGTTTTTCTGCATTCACCTGGAACCGTGAGTGTATAAACTTACCACCAGTGGACCTTCAAGCGCGACAATTATCCCCTTTCACTTGATAAACTATGCGGTGTCTTATATATTCAATGGCGAAATTTTGATCTGTTTTATCGTTAACGGTCGCCAATAATTAGGGGTTTCCAAGGTGTCAAAATGAGTTTTAATACTGAACCTGTACTACTTATTGGCACTTGGTGGTGCATGAATTATTTTAACGGCGCATACATTTCAAACTTTAATTGGAACCAAACCGTGGCTAGAGGAACCAAAAACGTGATTTTTCTTTTTTTAAACAAAAATTCTTTGACAACGCTTAAAACTTTTTATATGCACAAGCTCATCATATAGTGTGACCAAGAGAACAAACGTATCAAATCAAGTACTACAAACGTTGAAGGTATGTTGGGGAGAACAAAAAGAAAAAAAAAACAAAAGCATAATTGATTACTTTTGTTTCGAGAAAATATTTTACTTATTATTGCCATTTAATTTTATAGATGTATGAATGAAGAAATTCTTACAAGTACAGCTTACATTCCTTGATGTTCTACGGAAGATGAACCAATGATAAAACAAGGCTTTAAACATGAAAACAAATAAAATAAACACAGTTCAAGCGACTACTATATTCAACAAGTATGGTCTTTTAAAAGAAGAGCACGATGTATTTAATTTTTAGAGCTAATACAGTAAACAAATAACGGTAAGTCTTTTTATTATTAGTTTAAGATGATGTGTGAACTTATTAAAATTGTCTTATGTTGCTATGAGAACATTTAACTTACAAAATGACTATTGCTCAATAATAGATGCCTTCCTTATCACCTTTATCAAAATTATGAATTATATCTATATGTTTATATGACAGCTATGTGTCACCAAGGTGAGTAATGTATTCTTTTTTAATAAAACTTTCTTATTATACCAATTCTTTTTCTAATGCTATTTCAGATGACTAGTAATTTTCTTATCCAACAAAACAATATTCATATTATTCTGTCATACCTTGATCTAATATATAGATATTCTATGAGCCACAAGAGACATAGTAGATGACACGTTAGGTAACACGGCTGATGCTCCAACACGGTACTTTACAAGGCTGGTGACGAACAAGGTAAGTTACAAGGCTGGCGACGGACAAGGTAAGTTACAAGGCTGGCGACGGACAAGGTAAGTTACAAGGCCGGCGACGAACAAGGTAAGTTACAAGGCTTGCGACGGACAAGGTAAGTTACAAGGCTGGCAATGGACAAGGTAAGTAACAAGGCTGGCGACGAACAAGGTAAGTTACAAGGCCGGCGACGAACAAGGTAAGTTACAAGACCGGCGACGAACAAGGTAAGTTACAAGGCTGGCGACGAACAAGGTAATTAACAAGGTTGGTGATTCAACAAGGTAGGTAAGAAGGTAAATGATTGGAAAAAAAAATGGGCGAAATGAATGCATGTAGGACTGAAAGAGTGTGGAAGCAAATAGTTAAAAGGCAAGGAGTGGAAATGAGTGAAAGGAAGTGAAGGAGTGAAAGGGAGTGGGTGTGAGTTGGTGGGGGCTTATGGGTGTAACTGAATGAGCGGATGTGAAGGGATAGAAGCGAAGGAGTGGAGGTGAATGCCTGTGAGTGAATGCGCATAAGCGAGTGTAAGTGTGTGTGGAAGCTAAAGGGTGAAAGCTAATGGGTGTATATGAATGAGTGGAAATGAATGGGTGCGAGTGAATGGGTGGAAGCTAATGAATGTAACTGAATAAGGGGGAGCAAATTGGTGGAAGCGCAGGAGTATGAGTAGGTGGGTGGAAGTGAATGGGTTGTGGAATGCTTTACTTTACTTGATTTTACTTTTATAATATATAGATATGGTTAACAAGGCAAACGGAAAACTGTATTTGGTTGGGGGTAAGGATTGGGATTTTTTATAGGGCGAACAACTGGAGGGCAAGCAATACAGTTTTCTTCAATTCGACGTCTACGCTATGGTTTAATTGGTAGGAAGTGAATGGGTTGTGGATTGCTTTACTTTACTTGATTTTACTTTTATAATATATAGATATGATTAACAAGCCAAAGGAAAACTGTATTTGGTTGGGGGTAAGGATTGGGATATTTGTTACGGCGAACAACTGGAGGGCAAGCAATACAGTTTTCTTCAATTCGACGTCTACGCTATGGTTTAATTGGTGACATGACAACCATAATAATATGAATTGAAAAAAAAAATTAATTGATATCGTGTTGATGTATATTATCAATGTCTATTTAACCACTTTATTTTTTATTTATTTAGTGGATAAAATAAATTCGATTCCAAAAAAGAGGCCTTTACCAGAAGAACTGTACCAAGTAATAGACATACAAAAAAAATGGGCCGTGGGAAGAGGTAAATCATAATTATTGAAATCATATACTTTCTTTCGTGCACGTATATTCATTCAGGTAGTTCGATTTGTCGTAAAGTGATAGGCTGTTAACGTTTTATAATAGTCACCAAGAATTAAGTGAATAGTGATTACAAGCTGGTATCCATAGTTTCCAAACAATGAGGCAAGCCATACGTAACAAGAGAAAAATAAAAAGAAGGTAATAATTTTTTTATTGAATTTTGATCGTAATGGGATAATGGTTATAAAAAATAACTAATTATTAATACTTTTTTTATGTATATTTATAGATCAATAAAAAATTTAAGACGGAGTGAAAGAATCGCAGAACATTGATATGTTGTTATGGAACCAACATGGCGAGAGTTTTTTTTTTCTTGCTTTGTAATAAGTCAAAAAGCAATCGAAACATACTACATTGGTGAATAAAACGAATGAATAATCTTTTTATTGACGAATCAAGACGACTACGAACTAAATATGTGGCGATTATTCTGAATGAAACCATTCCTTTTTTATAATATCCTTTGGAGAATAACTTTCAAGCTTTAGTCTATTTTTCCTCACCAATAAAAATATTCATTAAAACCCTCCAAAAAAAAAAAAAAATATGCGTATCTGATATTATCAATGTCTTGCAAATTCAATTAAAATAAATTTACCAAAGCCGCATAAAAACAAATGCTTTACATACTGTGGTTCAGATGATCAATTGTTCATATCATAGTTATCATGATTTTTTGTTCTTATGCTAGGTGCTCAGTGTAGATAATTTCATTTTTCTATTGTGTTTGTCTTCCTACTGGAAAGACTTTTAGTTATTACACATTCTTTTTTTTTTTCAGTACATTTCCTATATAAACATGTACGTATTGATAATAACCACATGTTTATTAATGTCTACTACTATAGTTTTTGCATTTTATGAAATGACATTCGAACTTAATCTATCATAATTATATGTAATCTTAAAATATGTTGTGTAGCTATAAGGTTAGCTCCAAAAGTTAGACCCATATTTCGTACATATATGGAGAGTACATATTTCTGTTTTTTTAAAGAATTGGGCCTATCAATTTAAAGACAATGATACTACTTTTGAAATTGAAATTATTTGTATGTTAATTTAGTTTACATTAATATACGTACGTACTTGTTTGTTTTGATCCATGCTTATGTCTAATAAATAGACTATATAATAAGAAAATAAGTCTTTTTGTTTCTATATTAAGATAAGTTTACACCTCACAAAACATAATGACGTAATGTTTTGTAAATATAAAATTTATATATAAATATATTGGACTGTTTGCTTATAACTTCTTATAATTTATAATAAGAATATTATATCTTTATGACCTTCTTCTTTTTAAAAAAAAACTTTTTTTTTGTTGAACATTAAATAAAAGATGTATAAATCAAACTGGATAATAATACCAAATACAGCAGTTACATCACTATTTTATTGGGGACGATCTTTTTTTTTTTTTTGCGGGGAAAAAATTTGGATTGGGGGGGGTGGGAGTGGAAAAAAAAAAGTATTTTTGTCAATTATATATTTTGGATCATCTGAAGAAAACGATGTTTGATTAAAGATAAGCAAAAAAAAAATATATCTCATCTTGTGGCATGATATCTGTAAGTTCCTTATTAAGATGTATATAAATATGTATGACATAATATAAAAGAGTTGAATTATATAGAGGGTACTATAAGTATAAAAAAAAAAGTCATATGATTTTAAAAATAAGGGGGGGGAGAGAGGCTGAATGTTAGTTTACTAAATAAAGCAAATTTCACACCCTAATCCTTTTTGTTGCATCATTTGAAAAATGACATTTTCTTTGGAATTATCTTTTGGTAAAGTAAAATTCGTTGTTAAAAAAAAAAGACGTGCTCTTTGTTATAAATTCAAGAGAGTTGGCATTTCAAATGATGTTTTTTTTATCGGAGGGGAATTATAAAATAGAAATGTTGTTTTCCTACGAAAACCGACGGAACTTTTTTTTTCTTATTTCATCATGTGAGCCGATAAAAAAAAGTGTAGCAAACAATAACAAAAGAAAAATAAAAATAAATAAATAAAAAGTAAAAAATAGTTATTTTTTTATTTATAAATGATTTGTTTAAAAATGTACTTTATTTCATTATTCAAATATATATTTTCTCTGTTTAGGATGGAATCTTTTCATTTTATATATGTAAAAGAGGGAGTAAGTAAAAGGAGGGGGGGAGTGTTGTTGAAGATTGGGGGGAGAAATGCATACTTTATAGAAAATTTTATTAATCGGATCTTAAAAAAATGATACTCACTTTTACAGCATGAAAAAAGAGGCCAAAACTTTTTTTGTACACCAAATAAAGGTAATAAACAAGCATATTAGGGAATGACAATTCGGAAATGATCGGAAAAAGTAGATATAACCAGCACAACCGTCCTTTTTTAACATTAATTTTTAACTTGATTCCATTAAAATTGTATTAATGTTTAACTGAGACCCCAGGAGAATGGATTCAATTGAGTTATATTTTTAAGGAGAAAGTTTTTTTGTAAATCTTGGTGTGGGAAGGTTTTGTAACTTGCTTGGCTTTGATGAAATTAACCAAACAGAAGACGGTGAATTGGAATCACAACCTATTGTTTTACGGGGATTATTACATATGATTGGACGATAACACTTAAAAGGATCGTAGATAAGCCCCGGGGGGTAATATAGATAAGAACACGAGTATGAACATATAATTTGATTGGATTAAGTACTTTTTTTTATCTATTTCTTTGATCCTTTCTTCCTATCCTTTTTTTTCCTTTTTTTTTTTTTTCTTCTCTCTAAAATCATTATACCTGAGTTCTTTTTTTAACTTACTTAACCCCACAAACAAAAAAAAAAGAAGCTTTGTTATCCTTTTGTACCTAATAATAATAAACTGAATGAATCCTAATAAAGCCACTGATAATCGTTTTAATTCATACTTTCAATTCATTCGCCCTTCGAGGCAACAACAGCAACAACAACAAAGACAACAAGAAGAACAATTAGTTCAATCATCACCAAAAAAGAAAAATAATAATATTAATAATCATTTACATATCGATACTGACCCACTTGGTATTTCTTATAACAATAATAAGGATGATCTTACTGGTCAACGTCAAGATGAATATTACTCTGATATTTTTCGAAATTTAAATTATCCTCATGATAAACCAAGATCTTCTTGTACTTTACAAAAAGATAATCAACAAGGACAGCAGCAACAACAACAGCAACAGCAACAGCAACGTCGTCGTTCATCTTGTACTCAACAATCATTAAATCCTCCATCACTTTCTCCTTCACCATCACCCAGTTCATCATCATCATCTACCGCAGCATCACCTACGTATGGTCCATTATCACCATCATTAGTATCAAGACGTGATATTCCACATAGTAAATGTCAAATACGTAAAGGATCATTTACTTCACCTACTGGAAGTATTAATGCTAAATCTTGGGAACATATGAAATCACCCGCTGCATCTTTCTTATCAAGTTTTGCATCACCTGTTGTACCTCCTGCTTATGAAGAAGATGGTGATGAAATTGATGACTATGTATTTGATAAAGTCATTGGTCAAGGTGGTTTTTCTACTGTTCGTAGTGGTTATAGTATCTCAGATGGTCATAAAGTGGCTGTCAAAGTTATTAAAAAAAGCTGTTTAAATGATCAAACTCAATCTCGACTGGATCGTGAATTGGATATTTGGAAATCTCTTGATCATCCCAACTTGGTTTTAATTGAAAAGATACTTGAAACTGATCATGCCATGTATATTGTATGTAACTATTGTGGTGGTGGTTCATTATTGGATCGTGTCAATAAAAAACGGTTCAATGAACAAGAAGCTCGTACTGTGGTTATGCAAATATGTCACGCATTACACTATTTACATCAAGAAGCTAGAGTCTGTCACAAGGATTTGAAATTAGAAAATATTCTTTTGGATGATTCTAATCGTATTAAAATATGTGATTTTGGTTTAGCTATCTATCAAGCACCCTCTATGTTTGATGAAGTCGCTGGTGGTTCATTAGCTTATGCTGCGCCTGAACAAATTCGATCTACTAAACCATTACCTTCTCCTGCTACCGATCTTTGGTCATTAGGTGTTGTATTATATGCTTTAGTGACAGGTCGTCTTCCATTTCAAGATTGTTATGATGTTAGACTTCAACAAAAGATATTGGATGGTAGATTTGAGATTTTACCTGAAGATAATTTATCAAATGATTTAAAAGATCTTTTACATGGTTTACTTCAAGTAGATCCTCATAAACGATATACTATTCAACAAGTACTCCATTCATCTTGGTGTTCTTCTTGAAAAATACTATTATTATTCATCATCAAAATAACAAACGATATGATATCATCAATTCGCGAAAAAAACCCCCATTCTTATATTTTTTTTTTCCATATAACATTCTTTAATTCTTCCCTTTTGTATATATAATCGATTCCCCTTCCTCCTCCCTACCTCAAACTTCATGTTAACATATTATTATTATTATCATTATTATCATTATTCATTGTATATTTATATATCCTCTTCAACAAAAATAAAATAAAATTATATTTCCTTTAATTTGAAAAACCAAAAAAAAAAATAAACCATACTATTTTATATATTACACTTGATTTGAAGTTCTAGTTATATAACCATGGTTACTATAAATAATTATAATTTTTCAAGTGTGCGCGTAACCATGCAACAAGTCAAACTATCTAAATTATATAGTTCTTTTCTCTCCACCACCCCTTCCATCACAAACCCAATATTTAAGATAAAAGAAAAATCCACAAACTTGGGATTTATTTTACATGTTGCAAATAATAATAATGATAATAATAATAAACTATTGATAACTAGACTGCATTTTAACCATATTTATTAAAAAATTAGGGGGAATATAAATAGATTCTTTTGAATTGTCCACCGCACGGTTAAAATATTTTGACCAATGAAGTAGTTCCAAGTGATTCGCGTACAAATGACTTTATTTTTTTTTTAGTGCGCATTATACATAACGTTTACAGCTTTTTTTCATTAGAACCCTTCTTTGTTCCTTTTCTTCCTCTCCAACTTTTTTTTTTTTTCTTAAAAAAAAATGGGAGTCTTTCGTACCCTTTTTACTTTACTTGTATTAATTAATGCTGCGTTCCTTGGTTACGACCATTACAAGGGAGGTGATATTGCTTTAAATCTTGTTGAACAAGCTAAACAATTGGATGTTCCTACTGTACAATTTCATTTACACAATGCTTGGACCGAGATCAAGGCTACAACACCCGAGAAAATTGCAGGCCATGTTAATGTTGCTTTTGACTCATTAAAAGATTTCAATACTCCCATGGATATTATTGACCATTTACGTACGAAAGCTTCTGGTATTGTTTCTACTTCCAATAGTGGTGCTATTGAAATGGAAAACAATGTGTTTGTTTTGACTACGGGTAACTTTCACAAAGTGATAGATGGTCAACGTCCTGCTCTTGTCGAATTTTATGCTCCTTGGTGTGGTCATTGTAAAAAATTGGCTCCTACTTATGAAGAATTAGGTGACGCGTTTGCTAATGTTCAAGATCAAGTAGTTATTGCTAAATTAAATGCTGATGACCATCGTGATTTGGGGGGTCAATTTGGTGTTCAAGGTTTCCCTACCTTAAAATGGTTCCCTAAGGGTGTTACTACAAAAGAAGGTGTAGAAGATTATCGTGGTGGTCGTGATTTGGATTCTTTGACTAAATTTATTCAAGAAAAGACAGGTCTTCGTCCTCGTATCAAGTCTCAAAAATCTCAAGTTGTCGTATTGGATACCAAGAATTTTGATTCTATTGTTAAAAATCCTAAACAAAATGTTTTAGTTGAATTTTATGCTCCTTGGTGTGGTCATTGTAAGAACTTGGGTAAGTTATTTTCATATGCTTTTTGTTTTTGGGATTGATATTGTTGTATTACTAAAATTTTTAATTTGTGATATTTTTATTTTTTATTTTTTTAGCTCCTATTTATGAAAAGGTTGCTACTGCTTTTGCAAATGAACCTAACGTAAGTCTCATATATATATATAATCTCTTGGAAGTTTTATGATAACTTTTATAACTAACCAAGGGGGGGAAAATTGATTTTTTATAATATAGTGTAAGGTTGCAAAGATTGATGCAGATGCTGAACGTGATATTGGTACACAATATGATATTTCTGGTTTCCCTACTATCAAATTTTTCCCTGCTGGTGATGATAAAGAACCAGTTTTATATGAAGGTCAACGTTCAGAAGCTGGTTTCATTGATTATTTGAACAAACAATGTGGTACTCATCGTCTTGTAGGTGGTGGTCTTGATGCTAAGGTAAAAAAATGAATGGAAGAGTTTATATATATATATTATAAGTTTACTGATTATTTTTTTTTTCCTTAAAAAAAACTGAAAAATCATAGGCTGGTCGTCTTCCTGAATTAGACAAGTTAGCCATTCAATTTATTTCTACTTCAGATAAAGAACAACGTGAAAAAATAAAAGCTGATACTGAAGCCATTGCAAAGGAATTGGGTACGCGTAATGCAAAGATTTATGCTGTCTTTATGAAGAAAATTTTGGAAAACGGGGACGGATTTGTAAAGACCGAAACTGCACGTGTTGATCGTATTATCAAGTCCAATACCGTTACTTTAAACAAGGTTGATGACTTTACTATCCGTCGTAACGTTCTTGGTGCTTTTGATAAAAAAGCCAAGCCCGTAACTAAGGATGAATTGTAAATAACTCTTTCAATCATCCCATTCCTTCCCTGAATTACCTTAAACACACATACACCTCCCCCTTTTTTTTTTATCTCTTAGTAACCAAAAAGGACGAAGAAAAAAAAAACCACACACACACATACACACACATATATAACACAACACAGCACATTTTTTTTAACTCATACTTCTTTTTTCCTTCATGTAATAAATGAACTATTAAAAAAAACGCGTCAAAAATATTCTCTTGGGGGATAATAGACAAAATAATATTTTTTTTAACCTGCAAGCTTGTATATTATTAGAGAGAGAGAGAGAGAGAGATAGAAACACACATATATTATAGGGCGGGTGAGGGGGGGGAGTGAGGGGGGAATGACACAAAATCAAACTTGATATATATAAATTAAGATTGGTTTTATGTTTAAGCGTAGTTCAAACGGAAAATGTCATTAAAGACATAGTAAGAATCATTCTCAGGAATCAAGTGGAAGGTTTGAGAGAACATTTGAGGATTTTGTTCTTCATCAACCTATATAATTGATTATTATTATTGTTATTACAACCGCAGCAATAAAGTTTAATATATATAAACCTTCCTTTACATAATAGATAAATATATATATATATATAACTTACCAAAAGTTGACCAGTTACTAAAACCAAAATGGTACCAGTTTGAGGATTGCTTGGTTGAGCATCAATGGTGCTAATGCGGTGAGCAACCTTTTGGAAGGGAAGGGCCTATATTTTTGTGGAAAAAAAAAAGAATGTTTTGTTTTTTTTTTTTTTTAAGTTTCATTTCTCTTCTTTTTCCGTCCCCCTTTTTTTTTCCCAACCCATCTTTATAATCATTGATCAAAGTATATAATACTAACCACAAGTTTTTCGGTGATAGAAGCACTACCACTGAATTGTTGACTTTCAAAAGTCAACATGGAGCCCTCTCTCTATTTATTCATTCATTTATTTAAGAAAAAAAAATGATGTTAGCCTTTTTTTTTTCTTCTCTTTTTTTTTACGTGTTTTTATTTTTATTTTCAAAAAATATAGATTACTTGCGTAAAGAGGAGCAAGGTTTTGTCTGTTAGAATCGAAAGTTTCGTAATAAAACTTGACGAATGCTTCGGCAACTTGTTGGAAATTAGACATGGCGTAGTTAAAAAAAATTGGGTTGGGAAAGAAAAAGAAAGAGGAAAAACGCGATCTAAAAAGTTCAAAGTGTTTTTTTCTTGGGTCGGGAGAAAAAAAAAAGATTTTTTTATTCAGCTACTAAGGATTCAAATTCTTTTTGTAATCTATCTCCATGTCTTTTCATATTCTTTCCAATAAATGTCAATCGACTATCTCTTGCTTCATCTTGATCCCATGTTCTATCTTCAGTTACCACAATATTATCATCTGTTCCTTGAATAACAACTTTTCTATCACTGTCAGTTACAGCTAATACACCCTTGATTCGATACAATGTATTATGCATTTGTCGTGCTTCTTGTCGCACAAAATCCAATACTTGATTCTTTTTCATTGGTTTACCACTCACTAACAACATTGTCTGTTCAATACTTGGATCATGTTGTTTATTGATAGATACATTTTCTTTTTCTTTTTTTTCTTCTTCTATTGTTAATCGAATTCCAAACAAAGATTCAACAGGTACTTGAGCAAATGTCGTTTGAATCAACTTGGCGCTTGGATTATGTTGTTTCATAAACTTTGTCAATTCTATCAATTCTTCTTTGGAAACAAGATCTGTCTTGTTTAATAAGATACAATCCGTCGTTGTAATTTGTGTCAATGGTTCATTCTTATATTTATCTTGGTGTTCAGAAGCACTTTCCAAACGATTAAAAAAATGTTTGGCATCAACCAATGTAATTATACCATCGACATAAAAGTTTTGTACAATTTCATCGGTTCCTTTTCCATCAGCACCATATTGAATCATGTTTAAAATAGGACCTGGATCAGCTAATCCAGTTGATTCCAATATAACATGTTGAATTTTTTTATCTTCTTCTTTATTGACATATTCATTTTTGTTGGCTATCTCGACTAAAGCGGATATTAATTCACCTGAACTTGAACAACAGACACATCCCCTATATATGTTGTAGTGTTTGTGTGAGAGCCCCAGAAACACACACACACCCAGAATTTGATATTAAAATATATAATATTTCAAACGAACCAACCAAATTCATAAAGACTTTGAATATCTTCAATTTTATCTTGATGTAAAATCTCGTTTTCCTTTTATACATTTTTATTGGAAATCAGTCTCTCTCTTTGGATAGACTTTGTTATTATCATAATAATAAACTTACTATACCAAAAGCTGCTGCAAACTTTTTTTTAAAAATAATAATAATAATAATAATAATAATAATTAATTGTCATGGTGAATATTTTTTTTTTTTCGAAAATATATAACATTAGTAATAATACCTCATTTTCAATAACTGCAATTCGTTTTGGAATGTTTTTATTTGTTCTTGTGGCATCCAAAATTCTATTTAATAAAGTACTTTTTCCTGCACCTAAATAACCCTTTTGAAAGTTTTGTTACAACCCATCACTTTTTTTTAAAAGAATTAAAAAAGTTATTCTTATATATTTACTGTCAAGATAGTAACTGGAACGCGTGGCATAATTAATAATGTGTGGGAAAGAAAAGAAAAAGCACGGAATAATAAAAAAAAGGCTTTTTCGATTTCTTTTTCAATTGGTGGAGGTGGGGGCCGTGCACTGCTTTTATTATTATTATTAGGTATAATACGTAATATTTTCCTACATTAGATATTAAAAAAGTTAAACTAAAAAGGAGTTATATGATTCTTCAAAAGTGATTATTATTCTGCATGAAAGCACCGGAAAAACAAAATACATGTGTATTATCTAAAAATTGAAATGGATTGAAAATAAACCGATACCTATGCCGCTTTTTCATAATAAATTGTTTGCTCCGAACCAATGAAGGAGAAAGGGGGGGATTATAAAAAGACGGGGTCTAATAAGATGGTTGCTATGGTTGTTATTATTGAAGAAGAAGAAAGGAATCGGGTGAGTAATAATAATATTTTTTTTTGATCATGCGGGAAAGGGACCGAAAAAAAAAAAAAAAAAAAGAAGCGCGCTTTTTGGTTTTTTTTTCCTCTTCTTTTCTTTTCTCCTTTATAAATTCATATTCCTTTCTTTTTTTTATATACAACAGTTTATTATCCTTTATCTATTTTTTTTTCCAATCGAAAACTTCCCGCCTCTCACCTTTTTCTAATCAAAGAACAAAACCTTTTCCTTCCCTTAACATCGTCTATCTTTTTTTTTATCACGCGTTCGCGTATTATTCTTACATATTCTTGTTATATAATTTATTCTTCCCACCAACCACTTCCTTTTTTATTACGTATTATTTCTTTTACAATGTCGCAATCAGTAGAAGGATCTGACATTACAGAGGTTATTATTAATTTGTTTTAATAAAACGAAAAAGTGTTTATACGCGTTCGATTATAATTCTTATCTCACACACACACACTTATATATACTATACGATTATAATATATAGATGATGCATCGTCTTAAAACAAGACTAGCACTTGCTAATTTTAAACGGCAATATGGATACGAAAAGTATGATTTACAAACACTCGAAATAAATCTTTTTCAAAGTACTGAACCACGAAGGAAAAAGAGTAAGAAAAAAGAAGATAATAATATTATTCCTAATTATTATCGTCGTTATTATCCTAATAATAATGAAGAAGAAGAAGAACAACAGCAGCAACTTTATGCAGACGAGATTAATAATGCTTCATTGTCACCACCGATAAGAGCGACGCGTAGTACTCCTTTATATAGCATTCAAAGTCCTTTATCAGCTAAACGAAGTACATCCCCTAGATACCGTCATCACCAACAACAACAACAACAGCATTATCAATCTATTAAGAAATCTTCATCAACATCAACTACTAATAGTACAACACCTTTATTATCAAGAGATCATTCAATAAATAATAGTAGTAATGAGACAGCTCTATTATTTTCTTCAGATGAAGAAGATGCCGCAAATTTATTAGTTATGCTACACAATCATCCTCATTCACCTTCTTCTACTGTGATCTAAAACATTTGCTTGCATAAGATTAAATTTATGCTTTTATTCTTGTTTAATTACGTTTTATCCATCAGCATTTCACTCTTTCTTTTTTTCTAATAATAATAATTTTTGTATAGTAAAAACATGTCCAATTACATTGGTTTTTCTCCCTCTCTCCCCCCGTTCCTTATCATCCTTCATTTGCATGATCTTTTTCTTTTTTTTTTTTTCAACCAATTCACTTATCATATTACTTTATACGTATATACTCTTAGTATATTCACATGATATACATACCAAACATATTACACACACTCTTTTGGCATTTTCTTTATCATTTCCTTTTTATTAATATTAGTATTATTACGTATATGATTGTAAGCAGTAATTATATATACCACATATTTATGTGTGAATTCCCCATTCATACCACGTGTTCAATGTCACCGGACTTTCTTTTTTTTTTTTTAAGATAGCCCTTTGATGACCTATTTAATAAATTCTATGGGTAACAATAAGTCATCATTAAACTTTTTGTCTTTCTCTCCCACCCCGCTTTCTTTGATTCTACGTAACAAAATTTGTATAAAAATAATGCAATCGTGATATTAAGCTTTTTTTTTTTGGAAGGTGTGGAGGTGGGGGGTGGAAGAAAAAAGGAAGGGGAAAGCGTATTTATATGATTTAGAAAATGGTTCATAAAATAATACCTCTTTCTTTTTGTTCTTTTCACGCGTATTCGGATCATAATATCAATTTTAGGTCTTCTTCTTGTTCTCCCGTCCCACCCCCCTTGATATCACCTTGCATAATTATTTATATATTTTAAACTATATAGATCAACATCACCATCAAAAAATATTAAGGGGGATATAGGAGTTTTCAGATAATGCTATAAGGAGACGAGAAGGGGCAGGTAGATTGATGGAATAAACCAAAAACGAAGAAAAAGACGCGTTTTTGTGTTATTACTATTACAGTTTCTACATCGTATTATTACGATATCCACATATTTTATTATATACTTATGCTGCAGAATATGTTACACATAACAACATAATACCAAAACATTGTGTACCCTTTCAAAAAAAACAAACAAACAAACAAACAAGGGCGTTCCATCCTTCATCAAAAAGATCGTCCACTTTTTTTTTTTTTTTTCTTTTTGAACTCTTTTCTCTTTCTCTTTTTATTTTATTTGTATAAGCCTTCTTTACGTATTTCTTTTTTTCTTTTTTAAAAAAAAATGCCTGTTCCAGGAGCACAAGAACCCGTTCTTGATTTTTCTGATCCTTATAATGTTAAAGAAACAGCACTTTTTTCATTTAATCCACTTGTGTATCTTTATTTTATGTTATCATTTTTATTAGTTCCATATCCAATTTATCAATTTGTTGCTAAACGTTATAATTGGGAAACAAATAACAAAACGATGGCAAGACATTACAGTGATTTGTTACTTGGTTTATCTTATGGTACTCTTTTATTTGTATTTGGAAATTATACAAGAGCTTTTAGTTGGATCACTGTAGTTTCTTTTTATCCATCCTTGTTTGGTTACGCCTTAATTGCTGAATTACCTTTTACAAAAACGTAAAGTATTTTATATATATATATATCTAATTAAAAGAGATAAAACTTATTTTAAGTACGTACGCGTTCTTTTTTCTTGTGTAGATCATTACCCAATATTAAACATTGGCCATTTGGTATGTGGGTTGTATTCTTGACAGCCGTGGCGTAAGTTTGATTTCTTCTTTATTATTATTACTATTATTATTTCTTTCACTCATATCTATTTTATAGAATTATTCTTGCATTTGCAGCTTTTCATATTTATTGGGCTGCTACACTCGCACTTCCATTTGTCATTTATTATGTGTGTTCTTTATTGGTTCCTATTTTTTTATTTACTATTTCTATTGCGTTAATCAAGGAAAATAATAAAAATTGGACTCGTACTTTTATTCATGGATATCGAGTTCGATGGGCCACTTCCCGTAATCATGGATCTTCTGTGAATAAAAAAAACGCAAGTGATGAAGAACAACAAGATGAAGGAGTAAATCCAGAATCGTCTACTTCCGTAGATCCAGTTACACAACATCAACCTATCATACCTGAGTTATATAATCCTTATACTCGTACACTCAGTTTACATTTACATCATTGGCAAATTTTTTATGTTTTAGCTTATTTTACAAGGTTTTTTTTTTTTTTACTATTTATTTTTACTATTATTATTATTTTAAATGATTCAATAATCATTAAAAGTAATTGTTTTATTTTAGATTTACACATCCAGTATCTCAAGTAGGTGCAGGAATTGTACTTGCTTGTTACATGGAAGGTATTTGTGCATGTAAGTAATTTCTTCAAGGGGGGAGGTTATAAAAAAAAACAGAATTCAAGGAGAGGGGGGTTTTGGCGGAGGTAATAAACTTTTTGTACTACTATTTCTAACAACATTAAATGCATGGATTAGATGGTTACGATCAACTTTTAAACGATTAAAGTAGTCAATTCCCTCCGCCGTCTTGCATTTTAGTTTGAAAACACTGACGAAGAAAAAAGAAAACATTACATATACACTTTTAATTCTTATTATTCTTATTTTACTTGCTATATTATTTAAACTCTTTTTTTGTTGTTTATTATTAATATTATTATTATTATTACATATTAAAAACCTTTGTCTTTATATCCATTACAATCATTCTTAAATATAATAGTAATATGTGCATGTTAAAATTAAAAAAAAAGAAACATAGATTCTCACATGTGTTACATATATCTTTTTTAGTTTGTACAATTGAAAGATGTGGTCCGATTTTCCCTCAATTTACTTTCTACTCTATATAAACTCGTTAATAAGTGGAAAGAAGAGATCATTATCTATGTTATACACAAAGGATACGTATTATTTACCAAGTTCACACTCTTGTGAGCTTTCCGAACCATTGGTTGACTTGCTTGTTCCCGTTATTCTTGAGAATTTGGGAAAACTCTCTTAAATCTCAGCACGACGTAACTTTTTTAATGATTACCACTCTTGACTTTTTATTGCTTTGACTTCATGGTTATGTAACACGATTTTCTGATTCACATCAACAAGTTTTCTTTAGTATCTTGAACATGATAAGTGAATTTATGAGTCTTCTCCACAAAAATAAATACCTTTGGGATTTCTTTTTCTATGTTTAAGGATATAATTCTCCATAAGTTCTTCTTATTTTTTAAATCACCAATCTTAATCGATTGATTTAATGAAGTGTGAAGTCACTACCAGAGTAGGACCTATAATAAGCTCATAAGATGATATACGTATAGCAAGCATAACTCTTAATAAATTACTTTGGCAGTAACGACTGACTTTTGAAACCATTCATGATGCTTGCTTTATTGAAAACCCTCAATAAAAATAAAAGTTTCATTTCGTACCTTATGAAAAGGTATTTATTATTATCATTTTTCATAACAAATGCCACAACATAAGACGCAAAGCAGGAGAACATGCGACATTACTAAAATAATGGGTCATTGTAATGATATATACTATGATCGTTTTTCTATAAAAAAGAGAACACCCATACCTAATTGCAAATGGGGATGCCTCTGCTTCATTTAGCCAGAAAATTTATAAAAAGAAATTAGCAACAAATACCTTAAAACTGGTAGAAACCACAAGTGTAGAAAAGCGATTTAAGCCAAACTAACAAACGTCATTGGAGTGGGAAAGGGAAAAGGAAAGCCATTGAAGCTAAATTAATAAAGTAAAGGAAAAAAACAAAAGGGAAGAAGAAAATGATTCTTTATTGTTCCTGCATAAATTATTTTTTCATACCCCGTTTACCCTATTACAAAATAAAATCATCCCTTCACAGAATAAGCTTAATCTTCAATACCGTTATCAAGTATATCATCCACTTTCCCATTTTATGGTACGTACGCCAAAATAAAATAAAAATAAAAGCCAGTCTAACAATGATAACCTTTACTTGCTCCATCTATAAAAATACATATAATTAATAAACTGCCACCTGACGAAACGACATCTTGCTATATGCTACTTAATCAAAAAGGTTGCCTCACTCTTTTATACGTATTTTATTGTTTTACTCCTTAAAAACTATACTCGAAGGGGAAATATTTAAATATTACTATAATCAATTACCCCTTTGAAAAAAAAAGTTATAAAAAAGAGCCGTTTTACTTTTTTTTTCCCCTACTATAATCAAAACATTACTATTACGTATAATGTACAATTTTATCAACTTGTTCATTTTTACGTTATTAACCTTTATTACTATCAGCTGGATTAATTCTGTCTCTGGTGTTGAAACTATTTCTCAAGAAGAAGCTCAATCAAAATCATTATCTCCTGAACAAATCTATCAACAATGCTTAGAAACATGCAATAGTGGAAAAATTGCTTGTTTTGCACCATGTATCAAACCTAAAAAATGATTATATATAAGTTGTTAAGTAATTGATACATAGCAAAAATAAGTGAAATAAAAAAAGAAAAGGGTAAGATTTATGCATTTGGTTTAATTTTCTATTTGCTTCTGGTATATATTTCGACTTACTGTTGTAAGAACGTATTATTGGTATCTATTTCTGTTTTACATACGTAGTAGATACCTGCCTATCGATTTAATGACAGAGCAGGTTAAGATAGTTATTACGTACTCATAATAGTAAACATAATTTTTAATCAATTATTTATATAGAATATTATAGATCAGCCTACATATTAAAGATACCTGTTGTTGAACACTCTCATGCTTTACATATGTATATAACACTTATAAATGAATACTCACACTGTCGTCATATCCATGGTAATAGAATAGTTGATTTTTATTTGAAAAAATTGCCACCCTATTAATAAAGTAATGTATCATTGTCAATACATATTTATTTATCATTGATAAAATAAACTATTCTTTTCTTAAGTTAGTATCATGCTTTTACGTATTACTTTTTAATTTAGCACTTTTATAAATGCAGTTTTAATATTATACATTAACTATATTTTTGCTACGTATATAAATGATATACTTATGTAAAATGCGATTCTCATTATTTATACGTAGTTTAAACAATTAGACAATGAATACTGGTAGCTACTACCTGAAGGATTAGTTATTAGAGATTTTTTAATGGTGGTTTTTACCTGTAACTAATGACACTTTCTTATCATTTAGTACTACTTGTTCTTTTTTTTCTTTCTATAAAATACATATGATACCTATATAAATCACTTTTATAATATAAAGATATTTTTAATCAGTCCATCTTATATTTTCACCAATTTTTTTTTTCATCTTTTGTTTTTTTAGAAACTGTAATTTGAATTGTCAATTCAATCCTAAAGCTGTAAATTTATTAATCACGACACATACGTAATAATCATACAGTAAATAAAACTTGGTGGAGTTTCTTGAAAACTTATATATAAAGTCGAGCCTTATAACTTGTTTAGCATAACTACTAGAGCAACTCATGAATTTTGATGAAAATTAGAGAGGTTAAATAGGAAATGAATTCATAGATACGTACCGAAAATAAGAGTCAAACAAATGGCGATAAATATATATATATATATATAAAAGTATACTAACTTTGATAAACCATGTGTTATCTGAATAGTAAGCTATATAGGTGAAGAGAACGAACAATGTTGGATGAAGTATGAGTTACATGAATGAGAATATATATCCAAATCTCTATCTTCCCATTTCAATAACTACGAGGTCCTACTGTATCAAGAGGAGTTTGTATAGGTCGAAAATAAACATATTTATAAATGGATTAAGAATAAAATAATACCACTGCTCTTAAAGTATGTCTTTTATATAATTTTTAATTCTTTCTTTGGACCATTATTTATCGATAGAATTAAGAATAATATCTCGACGAGCATAAAGTCTTTTCTACTATTATCCCTAATGACTAGAGACATCTGAGGTTTACGACAAGAAAATTTCAATTTGCGACAAGGTCCACATCCGGATATACTTTTATATATTAATTATTCCTGATCAGTCATTTCTACAACGTCATTCGTTCTCTCGTCTGTGTCACTTTTTTTTTTATCTTCTCCCCGCACCTTTACCAAATTCCGTCATAAGAGAAGGTTAATAAACTTCTTTCAAGTTCATTGTCAATCCTTCTTTTTTTAAATCAATGTCATCACAATTCTTTTTTTTTTATATAATTTATTTAAGCTTTAAGAGATATTAACAACAACAATAACAGCGACTTTTAGTGTTAAATAATTTTTTTTCCCTTTGATATCTAATAGAAGGAAGTTTTTTTTTTTAAGATAAAAAAAAACAATAACGTTCTAATAGGGACGAGTCGTAAAAAAAAAACAATCCGTCAGGCGATAATATCAGCAGATTTAATTGTTATATGTCAATTGATCATTATATCCGAAACGTTTATACATAGTTTTTCCATTTATAATAAAATAAGTGACAATATCCATAAGACTGACTGTATTTAAACTTAACCCTTCACCGGATCATTATAATAGCTAGTTTTGTGTTAATAGTTTTGGCTCGGTCCTCTCCCTCTCCCCCCAAATAAATAATCCCCTTACTTTCCATATACTGTATATAACTAAAAACATTTTTTTTATACAAGTTATCATGGTGGAACGTTGTGCGGATGATAAGAGGGTTATTTAACTATTTTATCAGAACCAAACAAGTACACTTACACAAACATTCAGCTGTAAAGATTAGAAAGACAGAGAGAGGAGGGGGGCCGATAAAAAAAATGATTAATAAAAAAACAAAAGAGCAACTAAAAGTCTAAATCCCGAATAAAAAAAAGGCGCTAAATAAACCCAATTGTGCGGGTTACTGACACCAGAAAGGTATAAGTACTTCCGTTTCAACCAGTATTTTTTGGATTTTCTTTTTCTTCTTCTTTTTTCTTCTTTGGGCACTTTGGCCCCACTATAAACATGCTTCCAACTACACCTCCACCACTCTCTACAACAACAACAACTACTACTACAAATACTCATAAACAAACTTATATTCCTCCAGGATTTATTGGTATGTTATTTATTATTATTGTTATCGTTTATTAAATAATGAAAGAATATTATCTAATCATACAATCCATTTTATATAAAATGATATAATAGATTTCGCTTCGTCTTCATTCGATGCTATTTTTTATCAACATGAACATCATTTTCAACCTTCGATAATTATACCCACGACGAATACTAAAGATAATAATAAGAATAATAACAATTCATCATCATTAAAAGTTCGTCGACGTGATAGTATGTTGCCAGACTTATTACCGTTTATTGAAATGATCACAGAAAAATGTAATGTTGAACCAGTCCAGTTGATTATGGCACTAATCTATGTACAAAGATTTAGAGCATCCCTTCCATCAGGTAAACTTTATTTTATATATTTTTAATCTATATATTTCGTCACTTTTAATCCAAACAATCCCTCATCTAAAACAATAAATAATTTAAAACAACAATAATAAACAGGTTATAAGGCGGAATCTGAAGCTGCTCATCGTATTTTTGCAGCAAGTCTGTTAGTTGCAAGCAAATATAGTGAGGACCATTATTTATCAACTAAAAATCTCGTGCGTGCTACAGGGGACGTATGGTCCATCAAGGAGATGACTCGAATGGAATTTGCATTATTACGTTTCTTGGATTGGAATTTATATATTGATTCAGATGAAATTGCAAGTTTCTTACGAGAGTTAAACTTTGACGCTTCTATTGTTTTAAGTCCACAAGAACAACTTTATTATGATACCACAACCATGTCTACTTTGGCTGTTCCCGAACTTTCTCCTTCTCCATCCACTTGTTCTTCTACACGTTCTGATGATACAACTTTGTAAAAAAAAATTTCCTTCACTCTTAGTCACTCTCGCTGTATATATAAAACACACACACACACACATGTATTCGTCAAAGGTATTCGGATATATATATCCCTATTCATAATCTCCTCTCTTTTTACTTCTTTAGTTAGCGCTTTATTATCTCTTTCCTTCTTATATCTCCCTTTTTTTTTTTTCTATTACATTTTTGCTTGTAAATATAATAATTTTTTTCTTTTCTTTTGATGTTCCTGAAATTCTATTGGAAATAAAATTTACCGGATCCGAATTTTTACGATTGTTATTATTTATTGTTTTTCCCGGTTAAAAAAAAAAAGTGTTATGTTTGCTTTTTCTATGAAATAAAGATCCAAGTAATAATGAATAATATTTTTAATTTTTGTACTCGGTCTCTTTTTTTTTTAATTTTATTTGTCAAATGCCATTTGCAGCCTATCTGGAAAAAGTCAGTATTCCAGAATGGCGTAAGGCCTATATTGATTATAAAGGTCTTTGTGCAATACTAGAAATAATTCAAAAGGTATGATAATAATAACAAATCTATATACTTTCAATGGTAGTATAACTGAATTTGTTATTGGTTTTTATTTTGTATATAGAAACGTTTTTCTTCTTCTACTTCAAAACTTGACAGCAATCATTTAAATGATGAACAATTATTGTATCAATCACCATCTTCTTTTATTAGAAGTCCTATAAGTTCACGATATTCACATCATATTTCTAATCGATTATCAGAAACAGCTGCTAGTCGTGCATTAACAAACACTATTGAACAGGAACGTTCTCAACTCGATGAACATGATCGATTAGGTATACCTGAGAATTTTATTAATATGTATATATATATAAGCAACAGGTTTCCATGATACACTCTTATATTAACATTACTCTGACAACAACAATTACCTTAACACGTCTCTACGTAGATCTTGGGGCGTTTTATAATACCATCAGTCATGCATCAAAAGATGAACGTTTATTCTTTTTCAAACTAGATGAACAATTAGATCGAATATCACGATTTTATAATGGTAATAATAATAATCTGTGCGTGAAAAAAAAAGAGAAGATATAGGCGAGGAGTGGTAGGAGTATAGATTGTATCGTCTACTATCAACCAGATAATGGATTATTGATCTAATACCCCATGTATATTACCATTATTATTACTATTATTTGAAAAAATGATTAGAACGAGAAAATGAAGTGAAATCTAAAATGGATGCATTAAAAATTCAAATGGATCTTGTGGCTGATTATGGTCGTCTTCTTATGGAAGAACGACAGCAACGAGAAAATAACTTGACCCAGGAAGGAGAAGAAAATTCAAACCATCATCACACACCTTCTTGTTGGTTTCATAGATTGAATCCTTTCTACTGGTTTAAAAAAACACGACAGGCTTTTAATAATAATACAAATAATAATAATGTAATATCAGGACTACCACTACCACCACCACAACAACAACAGCAACGACAACGTTTGACAATCCCCAATATTGATTTCTCAGCAATACCCCTTCAATATGCCAAAAATGATAAGCTTAGTTATCAAGTAGCTCGTGGACGATTAAAACGAGCAGTTGCGGAATTTTATCGTAATCTAGAACTTTTACAATCATACAAGGTAAAAAAAATGGTGTATGATTGTATATATACTTCTTATCATTATTATTATTATTAGTCTTGAATTTTACTGACTATATATACATATATTTGATAATCGTAGGAAATAAACTTGGTAGGATTCCAATCTATCCTAAAAAAATTCGATAGGGTAAATATTATCATCAATTATGACTTCCTATTGTCTTTATTAAATAGTATAGACACTGGAAATATGTAGACATGTACTAATAATTCGTATACGTATACAAAAAAAAAAGATTGCAGGATGGCAAGCAAAGAAACAATACATGGAAAAAGTTAAAACATTTCATTGGGCATCTTCTCAAGATTTGGAAAAAATGATGGAAGATACTATTGTCATATTTGCAGATGAATTTGCAAATAATAATAGAGTAAAAAGTGCACGTTCTTTAAAAACAAGTCGTGAACAAAAGGTAAAATATTATGATTATCTTTTTTGTTGTTGCTGTTTATGCGAATATGTTATAAAATGTTGTCTAATACAATAATATATATATAATATGTGACAATTTTTTTTGTATTTAGAGTTTTACAGCAGCATCATGGCGTGTTGGTTTTTATTTCGGTGCTGCATTAATTTTACTTTTGGCTGATATTAATCTTGGTAAATATTTATCTAATTATACTATGCACACATAATACATATTTATGTCATGTATTTATAATGAGAGATAATCGACTCATTTCCCTTGGTTATATATTAATATAGTGTCAGATCCTGGAGCCGTTGATCATGTATCCTATATTCACACACATTTACAAATATATGCGTGTTTCTCAGTTCCTATTCTTTTTGCTCTTGGTGTTTCGATTAATATGATGGTTTGGACTCGATCTAAAGTCAATTATAAATTTATATTTGAATTAGATCCCAAAGATAATTTGGATTATCATCAGTTTGCAGAGGTTAGTAACACATTTAACTTTTCTTCTCGTCATATAATATCTTTTATTTTTTTACACAACTTGAATATATACTTTTTTTTATTAATGATACTGTAATAATTTATTAATTGTGGTATATATATATATAGCTTCCATGTTTTATGCTTTTATTATTAACTACATTTATGTTTCTTGATTTTTCAAATATTTTGGACCCATGGTTAACATCGAATCAATGTCCAATGACATTATTTATTATCTTATTGACTATGTTGTTATGTCCTTTTAATATATTATATCGATCTGCTCGTAGGTGGCTTTGTCGCTCATTGGTATGTATAAATACTTAAATGAAAAAAAAATGTAATAATGTCAAAAAATTAATATCTATTTCTATTCATCTAGGGCCGAATCATTTTCAGTTATTTCTTTCCTGTTGAATTTCGAGACTTTTTTATAGCTGATGAATTAAATAGCTTATCTTATTCATTTTGGACATTATCCTATTTATTCTGTGCTTATACTTGGAACTGGACGGGTCTTGGTAATATATACATACTACTTATTTTATATATAAACTTAATTTGATATTCAATTTATTATATATTTTTACATATAGAATCCGATTATCGTTGCCATGTTACCCATATGTGGATTACCCCCTTTTTAGCAGCTTTGGCACCATGGTGGCGATTTTTACAATGTATTCGTCGATATCAAGACTCGTCTGAACGAGTTCATTTGATAAATGCTGCAAAATATACCAGTACAATTGTAGCCACATTTGCTACAGGTTTACGTCGTATTCATCGTAAGTATATATATATGTATGTAAAAAAATGATTATCTTTTATTAATAACCTTAGTACTATTTTTTCTTTCATAATATACATACGTAGCTTCTCCGGGTACAGATATGCTTTGGATTCTTGCGTCTATGATCAATTCTTCTTATACTTCCATTTGGGATATCAAAATGGACTGGGGATTATTACAACCGGCAAGTCGACATTTTTTATTACGTGATGATCTTGTATTTTATAAATGGGTAAAGTATTTATCATGTTTTTCTCTGTATATATACACAAAGCTAATTTTAGATACATATGTTATATAAAAGGTATATTATGTAGCAGCGCCTTTGAATGTTATGCTACGATTTGCATGGGCTATTAATACAGCTGGTCTTACACTTCATAGTGATGTTATTGGTTACTTTACTGCTTTGATGGAAGCCTGTCGACGTATTCAATGGAATTTCTTTCGATTAGAAAATGAACATTTTAATAACTGCGCCGACTATCGAGCTATTAATGAAATACCTCTTCCATTCGCAATGACTACTACTCTAGAAGGTGATTTAGAGAATGGAAAACCATATGATCGTAGAATTCGATTATTTACAAGTAGCGACGAAGAAGAACCTATAGAACAAGAAGTACGAGGAGATGGAGGAACTAGGATATTAATAGATCAAGAGCTTAATGAACCGACTCTTACAGATGTTCGAAGAAGATCTACTGAAGAGCAAGTATTACCAGAGCAAGGAAGAGAACCACAACAAGAACAAGAAGAAGAAAGATCACAGGATACCACTAGTGTCGCAGCAATAAAAGCACATTATCAACGTCGACCTTCTTCGTTGTTAACGGGACCTCAAAGATCATTCAGTGTTTCGGATCGAAGTAGAAGAACACCAAAAAGGTTACAACATCAGCAAATGCAACGACAATATACATGGGCTCATGCGATCAATTCTACAACACCTACAAGTTCTGGTTCATTTTATGGACGTCGTGACTTTGAAGGAAAACGAGAACAAGATAAAGTACAAGAACAAGAGGATGGTACACTATCCTCTTCTCTAGATGGAAAACGATTACATGAACAAGAAGAAGAAGACGACGATGATGATGAAGAAGAAGGATTATAGAAAAAAAAACTTACCTACTTTTATTATTATAGACCTTTTTTATTTACATTTTGTATGCCTAGATTAATTGCACACAGTTATTGAAAATAAATAAAAAAGATATCCATACTACCAAAAACTATTTTCCACACCAGCCTCGTTGTTAAACTGCCAGTATGTGTATCTTTTTTTAACTACACGTTTTCCAATAAACAAGAACAACTTATTTATATATTACCTGATCTTACAAGCCGTTCATTTTATTATTGATAAAGAAGAACAAAAAAGAAGAAGTAAAGGCCATTAAAAAACCGATAATAAACTGCTACCCTTGGGAAACGAAACTCATCCATATTCTGGAGAACAGAACATCTATCACTGAATGATCATATATCCAATAGACATCAACTTTTCGAAGCTCACTATAGAATTACTCTTGCTGCTTTCAACATCTTGGTCATTCCGTGAAGAACATATTAACAGCCAGACTCATGGTGCAATCCCAGTAAAAAGTTCAAGTTGCTACTGTGCTCCGGAGCTTTGCCAATTCGACTTATGGATTTCGAACCATGGAAAAAAAATACTTGGCATTATTTACAAATCATTTTTATAAAAACAATGACACAGATTGGGGAAAGCATGATAACTTGACCTGTGGATGATACATCAAAATACAGAGCGTTTCATAAGCAAGGGAGCGTCAACCGAATCGCGAGTCCCTCTAGCGATTGGGGGCAATATATGAAAAGTAAATAAACAATCAAAAATCCAGCAGACATGGTAATCTTTATGTCGACTGTAAAAACCACGCACCTTTAGTTCACTTGGAGTATGCCCTCCTTTTATATGCGGTTCGTATGGATGGTATGCTTTTACAGGTGATATCCATGATTGCCCAGGCATTCCGGTCAAGCATGTGTACAGGAAATATGTAGGTTGTTGCAGGTAATCAGTTACTCAGGAAGCATCTTTATATGCTTGATATTGTACGAATCACTGGATCTATTTATGCAATGTTTTACACAACAACCTATGTCTTGGTGTTAGTGATATCGGAGCAGTGGATGACGATGATTATTCTAGACGTTATAACGACTTTGTAGAGGCAGACACGCGACTACCTATTTCTATACTTAATGTAGTTGATCAAGTGTAGAGTAGTGAGCGTGAAGAAAACGAGACAGAACCCCCAGCCCGTGCTGCCAATAATATATGTTATCTACATGCCAATCGATATGTATTTGAATCAACTTTAAGAAGAAGTCAAAATGTACTACGTACGTCGACTATTAGAAGACAATGGTTCAGCAGCATTTTTTGGCAGCAGGATCCGCTGAATCAACGTCTCTGAGGTCATTATTAAGAAAGAAGAGATGAAGTAGAAGGAGAGAATGAAGAGAAATATTATGAGTTACCAATCAACTATAACAACATATACTGTATTTGACTACAAATATATATAGACAACCGATCTTTTTTATTTTTTATTTGTTATCATTTTGATTTACTTATTCATTATTTTTTCAATTAATCCAATAAACACTATCCGTAATATATTATTGATGATACTACTGTCAAGTATAAGTTATTCTCTATGTAGCAACATAAGTAGTCACTGTACCATCATGTAACAAGATCAAATAGTGCATTCAAATTTGATAGCTATTATACACACTGTAGCATATTTATTCATCTCTATCACTATTATTATTATGATTATTAATATTATTATTATTATTTTTAATACTGTTATCTAATTTATATTGCTCCACACGATGTTCAGTAATAGCAACAAGTCGGCGCATAATGGATAGGTTTTCTTCATGTCGCTTATTTCGACTACGTCGTTCTTCTTCTCGATCCATCATCCGTTCTGAACGATATTCTTCTTAACGCTGACGAATGTTTCGTTCAAAGGTATTATAATCTTCCCATCTTCTTTTTCTATCTTCTTCAAGAACAGTTTGCAACTTTTGAAAGAATCGGGATGACTCTGCGCGTGAGAACTCCAAAAATCTAGTTTTCCATTCATAATCTCTTTCCTCTTCCTCATCTCTAGCTTCTTCACGGTTATAATAAAAATGAGCGCCTGTTGCTCCCCTATCCATTGATTCGATAATCACACGTGGATTGATAGATGAATCATCGCGTGTTATCTCGTCTATTTCATCATAAAACTCCCAAACCCTTTGACCTCTTGAATCCCCAACACCAACAATATCAACGTGCCGCTTGATTTGTAAATATGTATCGACCATTAAGTTCCATTGTCTATGGGCCTCTTTAGCAGTCATGTTTTCAAAAAAAAAAAAAAAAAAGCTTTAGCATTATCAGTTCCAACCCTATTGCCCTAATTATTATTTTGGGCGACTTGTTTCAGTTTTTCTGTAAAACTCGTCCATGTTACCACGCCATCATCTTGTTCAATACTCATGTAATTGGCCTTTATTATAGCTAAAAACTGACGAGAGGTTTCTGAACTCCAGGAAGAAATATTATTTTCTGACAAGGACGAGGAATTGTCATCAGAGACAGTGGTACTGTGACTATCCTCGCCATTCTCAACATTATAAGGTGAGGTGGTCCTTGATTGCTCGGGTGTCTCATTTAACTTGAATGCGTTCATTCCTTTATATACATTTTCGGGATTTGTTGGACGTGGCATTTTTAAAGAAGTTGTGAATTTTTTTTTAAAAAAAGTGTCGTGGTATACCAATATAACAGGTGACAGAGTTATAGAGGGGATGGGGGGTTATGTTAGTATTCCAAAACAAGAAATACAAACTTGGGGGAGCGAATTTTTTTTTATTTTTTAAACAATTGTTGCATTGATATTAACCCCTCCCCCGATCTTTATCATTTTTTTTAATTGTTTGTATATGTAGCACAATGCTAATAACTTTGGTTCGACAGTAAGCTCTTCTTAAAAAGAAACATATACCATATTAAGCTGTTGCTTGTTGTTTCAACATTCTATAAATCAAATGACATGTTTTTTTTTGTAGTGGTGAAAGCACTGGTAACATAATGCAACAATGGCAAGGAATTACTGATGGGCCGTAAGTCATTTTTTCTTTTGTTAAAGAATTGAAGTACATATGAGACTAATAAAAAGTTTTCATTGCTAGATTAACAGAAAAAGGGGTTTTACAAGCTAAATTAGTTTCTCGTGCATTATCCAACTATAAAGTAACGTATATTATATATATAATTGATTGAGAGAAAGATAGAGCTAATAAGATAGGTAAAATAGTTTTCAACTATTTTTTCTAGTCCATTAAGTCGTGCGTTTGATACTGCAAAAATAATTCGAAAAGGATTATCAACATCCTATCCACCTGAAATTATTATTAATCCACTTTTTATCGAATTGAATATGGGATCTATGGAACAAGTTTCATGGAATGTACCATTTCGAATTCATACTCGAGATACATGTTTTCCAAAAGGTGAATCATTAAATGATGTTCTTAAAAGAGCATTACTATCACTTGATTTATTATTATATTCAAATAATAACAAGACGAATGATATAAAAGAAGAAGAAGAAGGAGAACATATATTAGTAGTATCTCATGGTATGTTTTTAACAGAATTAATTCATGCATTATGTATTCATTATAATTATCAATGGATTGATTTAACTTGGTCCAATACAGGAGTTACTACAATAGAAATAAAACAACAGGAAGAAGAAAAGATACAATTTAAATGTATTAATAATATTCAACATCTTATATAAATATTTTATTATTATTATTATTATGCATTCATTTGTTTTTGTATTTTTTCTAATAAACAATCCATTTGATGAGCCATTTTAGGTTGACCTTTACTATTTTTTGCTAACATTTGACTTCTTTCTCTCCTACGTTTACTATAATATTTTTGTCTTTCTTTTGCTTGTTGTGCAAAATCTCGATCTCTTTTTTCTCTTTGTTCTTGGGTTAATTTCCTTGATTTATTACGGTCTTCAATTTGTGATTTAAATGGATTAGGTTTATATCTAATAAAAAGTATTCATTTTTCAATCATTTCAATCCAATATATACTTTAATTTCATATCAATTAAAAAGAAAAGACTTACTGTTTTGGTTCATTATCTATTACTTTACGTTTCTTTTTAGATCCTTTCATATCATCATCATCTTCTTCTTCTTCATCCTCATCGTCCTCTTCTTCTTCTTCTTCTTCTTCTGAAGACGATGGTTCATCCAAATCATATACTTTATCTTGTTCTTTTTCTTCTTCAAAAGCTGACTTGGCATTATTATTACTATTATTTCCAGAATCATAAGCTACAACATTACCATCGTCATCGATCGTTTTTTCACCAAAGATCTATATACAAGTTTAATCACGTTTGTATATACTTTGTTAACAAGTAGTAGTAATAATAATTCAAGTCAATTTATATTTACCTCTTTAACATAATCGGGGGTATCGTCTTGTGGATTTTCTTTTTCTATTGATTTATAATATTGTTTTTTGACTGTTGCTTTATGAATCAATTCATGCTTGCGTTTTCGAACTATATTGTTTATTTATTAGTATTGTTAAATGCAGGAGAGACTCTTCATTAAAATATAATTAATAACGTAATCGTGCCAAATAATAAGATAGATATATACTTTTTCGTTCTAATGGATTTAATGGACGAACTTTTCCTCCTCTTTTACTAAAACTTTTTGGTGGCATAATAATTATTAATAGTATTAAAATAGAAATATAAATTTCTATATTAAAGCCGAGAAGAAAAAGGCCTAATTTTATGTCCTACCAAATCAAAGCCACCAGTGTTTTTGTCCTAAACAAAAAAATTCATGCATAAAATAAATGTACTTTTTCCTAATACACCTGATAAAACAGTAGCAATTTTTTTGTAATTTATATAAGCTTTTATATAATCGATTCATTTAACACGTTTCTTTTTTATTCTCGACCAAAAAGAAAAGGATTATTATCAATTATAGTCAATCAGTAACCTAATTCATCATTTATAATGTTAACAAAAGAATAAATTTCCTCACCTAAGTCAACCTCCGTGGCGGCCTCCAAAGTAACCTTGGAGACTGACGGCGGGAGGGCTGATCTCCTGGATGGTGTGGCACGTGTTATTGTTTCACAACTATGCTGCCCCCCCCCTCATCTTTATAACATTTTAATGCGCGTGTGATACAATTGGTAGAACAGGTTTATTACTCCAATATTGTTACATATATTAATTATATAATAATAGTTCTTCCCGCTTTCTCTCTCTTTTTTTTATGAACTACTTATATAACATATAAACATGACACTTTTAACAAAACTTTCAATATACATATTTTTATTACTTATTACTATAACAGTAGTAACATTAGCGAATCAACAAAATAACGAACTTGATTTAACTATTCATAATAATGAACCAGGAACAACAACAACAGCAACAGCTACTGCGACTATAATTAAAACAGCAATCACACCAACAGTCATATCAACAACAAATGACAAAGAAGAAAATGAATCTCTTGCCATGGTCATTTTAATAAATGCTGGTTTGATAGCTTTTTCGTTTTTTCGACTTGTTGGTAGTAGCATTTATAATATTATTACTACTTTATTATTACCTATTTATTATTTAATATCTTTTTGCTGGCGTAATATGGTGACACGACCCTTTGCATTATTAATGAATATCGGTCATGCGCTTTATCCAGTATTCATGTATTGTTTAGCTGCAATATGTTGTGGTACTTTGATAGGAGCTTGTGCTGGGTTTGCTACTGAAGCCATTGCATCATTTACAATTTCAGCTACTTGGGGTCGATCATCATCATCAAGTACTGTGATAGAACAACAACAAAAACATAGACGACGATCGAGAAGACAGCATAAATCAATGAACAATAATGATTCTTATTATGATTATTTAGATCAAGACGACGCTTATGATTATGGTAGTCAGGATGAAATATCAACCACAACAACGCAAAGTGAAATATCTTCACAATGGGATCCTTCTTTTTTTGGTGAACAACAATCAGGAACAAAAGGAAAAGAACGAGTGGATCATTGGGATCAAACTTTATTATCAAGAACATCAACAGAAAGTTCAATAACACCAAGACCATTATCACAACATCAACAACCATCATCGTCTTTATCTTCAATGATGCCAATGTCACCTATGAATAATAGTAATACAACACTTAAAGGGGATTATCATGAGGATAGACAAGATGCTATGGATGATTGGGCATGGGATGATGATGACGATCAAGAAGAATTAGAGGAACATCCAAGATTAAGACGACGATCTGTCATACGTTAAAATATATCCCTTACTCAAAACCTTATTTTTGTACATAGTGAAAAAATATATATTTAAAAATGAAATTAATTGTATGATAATAGTATATGTATAATACCTATGGGAAAAAAATATTTATATTTTTATTATTATTTATACGAGATAAAAAAAAAGGGGGGGGGGAGAGAAATACAATGATGAGGTTAAGGCTTTTTTTTCAATTTTTGATTTAAGAGCATGTTTTTATACAGCAAGAAGAAGCAAATAATGATGAAAAGAAAAAATATATGTAAAAAAAAAGATATTTGATATGTACACAATTAAAAGAATAAAGATGATCTTTTTTTTTTGTTTGTTTGTTTTTCTTCATTATAGAAAAGATGAGAATAAGAGTATGTTGTGTTTTCTGATACGAAATAGAGGAATAGAAAGAGCAAGAGTGGGAAAAGTATATATACCAGATTGAAGGAATATGTTGTTTAGCGATGGGTACGAGGAAATTTACCACCACGACGAGCCACAGGTCGAGATTGACGATCGGATTGTTCAGCTGCTTTTAAGCATGATTCATTTTGTACTATTTTACGTTTTAAATTGGCTCGTTTGTAAAAATCCAATGCATCCTCAATCCTATTCTCATCTCCTTCTTCATCATCTTCTTCAGGGACTTCATCTGATGTATCTGTTGAACTTGCCGCTGGATGTTGAATTAATGCTGGTGTTTGACCTGTTGCATCCATCTGTTGATCAATCCATTGTAATGCTAATTTATAACATGGTGAACCCATACGAACACCATTTGGTGCATGTTGATAAAGATAAAATCGTAATTGATTGCAATCCGCTTCATATTCTTTAATTTGACGACGTCTACGACATTTTGATATATAAAGTCCAAAAGCGAGAAATTCCATAGGTCGAAAAGGTGCTTTTCTTCCTTCGATATGAGTAAATACCATAGAGGAAGGTTCATTGATTAAAGAAACAAAGGTATTCATTACATGAGTTACAGTTCTCTTGATATCATTTGTTAAAGTTAATTCATTGTCGGATAAAAATGAATTGATTTTTTGTATAGAACATGGATAAACAGTAGAATTGCTTTTTGACATGATTAATAAAACGATACTAGCAACATATTGAAAGACACGGCCACGTACGTCGACAAATAAAGTAGATAATTCTTCTTTATATTGTTCATAGATAGATTGACAATATTTAGATATAGGTGAACCATTAGCTTTCAGTTTTTCAGCTGTCGTAAGTGGTACACCAAGTTGTACACGTGAGAAGATTTCAATCTATTATATATTTTAAAAGTATCAAGTTAGATCTCAAGAAGGAAAAAAAGTGAGGGGGAGGGAGAGAATAAGTCATCTTTTACCTCTGAATCTGTATCCAAATTTGTATATTCAACTAGATATAATAATCCACAGCAATAATTTTTGTTAGTTTTTGACACGTACACATAATAAAATAATCACCTCACTTCAAAAACTTACCACAAACAATTTCAGTATGATCAAAATGATCTCGAGTTATATCATCAAGATATAGTTGATTATTACTACCTAAATAAGATATCCCCAAATAACTAGTTAGAATTTACACCAAAATAAATAAAGTTAGTTACCCTTGTTAATATTACCTGTGCCATCATTACAATAAAGTTTATCAACTGAACCTCCATTCAATATTTCAGGATAGGGAATTTCATTTCTCATAAAACTATAAATAATAAAATCACATCAGTTATAAAAATAAAGAACAATAATAATAAAAAAGGAAAACTGTGAATATTTTACCGTAAGATAGAGGTAAGGCGTTGTTTACCATCGATACAAACACGAACAACTTTTCCACTAGCTCCTTTTCTTACTGCAAACACGACAGGGGGTATATAGTAATTGTTCATAATGGAATCAATAAGCGCACACATTTTTGGACGATTCCAAACAACATCACGTTGATACGGTGCATCCTATAATATATATAATATTTATTTATTATATTTAAACAATTGAATAATTAAACATTCGTCTTTTTAAAAAATATCAAAGAGATCCCAAGGGAATACTTTACCAAGCTGATGCTACCATTTTCCAATAAATCTATCAAGTCAATAAATAAATAATTAATAAATAATAATTAAAATGACATTTATTAATATCTACCTTTTATTTTCCACAAGGGTAGCAATCGTGTGCTAGGCCTTTCAAGTGCCTTGAAGGACATGATGAGGAGCAAACAAGAAAAAAAAAAGGGTTACGGGGTTTTTTTTAAGCAAAAGATAAAGAGAGGATTGCATAAAAAGTGATTTTTTTTTATCTCGAAAAAGTCACAGTCGCTTTTTCATTGTTGTCAATTGTTATAACTAACCCAAGTAGTATATAATAAAATAAAATGGTCTCTTTGATGTATTATATATCTATTCTACTATCTCTCATTTATTTACCTTTTTCTTCTTTGATTGTTATACGTAAATACTATATAATCAATAATCAAATACTTGATTTATTTATACTTTGAGAATTTATACGTAACTTTCTTTTTTGTCAATAAAGTTTTTTCAAGTGTCATATTATCATATTACTCATTTTAAACTTTCTTTTATATATACCTAAATTTAATATATGAGATTATAAGTATTAGGTTATATTATTTGATTTTAACAATAAATAATAAGGAACCCGAAAATCTAAAAACGCGATAAACCGCGAAACTGAACGCGAATTTACTTTATTCTATTTTCATTTACGCTTTCTTTTTCATTTCAACAACTTGTTAGGTCATGAACGAGCATGTTTTAAATTTCGAAGTTTTATTTACTGCCCAAAAATTAAAAAAGTTTAAAACATGGCAAGATGGTAAACACTTTATTATTATTATTATTATTATTCGAGATTACTATATTTTTTTATTTTAGTATTATCATTAACTTTATTATAACAGGCACAATGAAGTATTATAGCTTTAATAAAAAGGTACAAAAGCAAATACCAAATAAAAGAAATCAGATACTTAATATCTATATCTACTTAACAACTCTTTTTTTGCCCATATAGCTTATATTAACGGATGAAAAGGGATATAATATTGACAAGTGTGTAGTTATTTAATTGATTCATCTAATAGATAATGATTTTATATTACTAACATGAATAAATCTATATTATTATTATAAAGGAAATTCTCGAAAATGGGTACACCAAACGTAGGTGATGAAGTTGAATTTGATGGACATCTTGTTACAATTGAGTCCTTTACAGGTCAAGAGTCTCATTCTGTACAAAATGTTGTTGCTGCGGCTGCTGCGGCGCGTGCTGGGTTAACACCTAATCCTTCAATTATTCAACATGTTCCAATGGCACCTCACCTACCACCACCACCCCCACCAACATCAACACTAAATGATTTATCGGTTGGTAATAATATTGATTATCGATCTGCTCGAAAACGACTTCGTACACTTGGTAGTAATAATGCACCATCAAGACCGAGAAATAATTTTATTTCACCTCAACAGTATGTGACACCATCATTACATGAACAACAACAGCAACCGTTAGCACAACCAAGGGTACAACTACCAGTTGTGGAAACATCTATTAATTCATCAATTGCTATTGAAAATAATTCAACAGTAGAGGAGGAACAAATACAATTGACAACAAAAATACAACAGTCTGGATCGAATGATAGTAATAACAATGATAATAATGATAATAATGGAAATCATGATAAAATTAACCATATTCCTAATTCTATAACAAGTATGGAGATTAATAATGAAACATCATCATTCCCTGGTAGCAGTAAAAGTACTAGTAACAGTATGAATGCTTCAGGATCAACAATAAATTTACAGCAACCAGTACGACAGCAAGAAGAAGAGTTATTGAAAGAAGATCGGAATAATAATATTAATGATAATGATCTTTTTAAACGATTTTCATTTAATGAAAATAATACAACTCGTGCTCCATCGATGAAACGAATCGGTAAACGTGTAGTATTACCACAGCAACAGGATTTAATAGATGGTAACAGGGACGATATTATGGAAATTGATAGTAACATATCAAGTACAAATAATATTAATACTGCTACCATGACAACATCAACTACCACTTTCATGGATCCAAACATCAATAATAATAATAATAATCAATCATCGACATTATCACCACCACAAAAAATACAAATTCAACCACCATCACTACAGCGTCGTGTTCGTGTTGGTTTATCAAAACGAACAAATAATACATTACATAATGACGATACTATAAATAATGACTCTTCTTCTTCCTCATCAAGATCGACAACTGTAAATAACAACTATTATGAGAGCAACGACAGTAATAACAATGGGCAAACTGTTACGAGGTATATAATTGTGGTATTATTAGTAATGATAATTTCTCACTTTTATTTTGTTTAACATACATGTATTATACTTTTTATTCTAGTGCTTCGTCTTCTTCTTTTTTTGTGAAAGCATCCACTGTTAATAATGAAGATTCAGCTGAAAGTTCTTCTTCTATCAGTAATGGTAATACTACTATTAATGATACCATGTAAGAAATTTATTTTCTTTTGTTTTCGTTTTTTTTCTAATGAAGCTTTCTTTTCCTCTCTTTTTTTTAATATATAAATAACTTTAAATATATATATAATAGACGGTCTCCTCCAAAACCATTCAAAGTTCCTTTTGCAGATGGAACATCTGTTCCAATTGTACTTCAATTTCCTACCAGTGAAAAAATACAAGCTTTTGGTAAAAACCGAACTCAATTAAAACGTACAAAAACTGTACCCTCTAATTTCGTATGTATAAGTACTATATATAAATCTTACATAAAAAAAGAAAATACATGTATTTTGACTATGTATATGTATTTTATCATTAATTAGCGTAACTCAATACAATATCGAGATACATTTCAAAAAATTATCCATGAACATTTACAGGTAAATATTAAGAAAAATAAATAAACTAGAGATATATTATTATTGACATCAATCTTATTTTTATTTCCAATAATGTATATATTGATAGCTTCTATTATATACTTATGGAGGAGCCTATTTTAATATTTATAAAAATATTGGACAGAAGAAAAATGAACTTGAACGTACTTTTCGCTCAAAAGGAATTGGATTCTATGCTTCCATTGAAATGCAAAGGTAAAATAAATGAATATAGAAATCAATTAGAATTTATTGTTATGATTTTTATATATTGATTTATTGTTATTTGATTAAATAGAAGCCAAGGACGTGTATCAATACAAGAGCGTTATCGTCTGAAGTTATGTAATAGAGAACATCATTCGAAATACAGTAAAGGTATATATAAAAGATAGAGAGATGAATGATAATAGCTTTCTAACTATAAAAATAATGGGTGATGTATGCTAACTCTATTATGTAATATTTATACAAGATGACATTTGGGTGATTTCAAAGAATCCAACATTTGATGCAAGTTGTACATTTCTTTCAAAAAGTATCTTCTATGGACCTTTTTCTGATGGGTATTTAGAGGTTTGTATATATATAATACTTGATCATTAATTGATAGGTTGATGTAAGTTAATAATCATCTATATATTATTATAATAATGATAAATAGGTTGAATGTTTAACGTCCCGAGATGCTCGAGTAGCAACTATATTGATGAATGGCAACAAATCAACTGTTTATGCATTAAGAACTATTTCAGCCAATAATGAGTTTATGATGCTTGGTAATAATCTTAATAACATATAAAAATATGAAAGTTGATTATAATAGCCTTATTATTTACATGTGTAAATTATCATCTTTCTATTCTTACAGATGCTTTACAAGATAAATTAGACCACTTACCCTTACTACCTTATCTACTTTGTGATGATAAGAGAAGGAATAGAAAACGAAAAACTCAAGAAGATTTATTACCTGTTACTAATCTACATTATATCAATATTACGAGAGAAGACAATTTGGATATTGAACAGAAATTGCAAGAGTATAATAAAAGATATCATCTAAATGAAGATCAACAAAGGTAAATATAATACATTTAGGCGTTTAAATCATCATATATATATACTTATTATAATATATGTAGTGTATTACGACAAATTGCAAAATCAGTTATTGTTGCACCTAATTGGAATCAAGAGCCTGATTCCCCTATTACTTTAGTACATGGTAAATTTACAACTATTGTTTTAATTTTTTATTTTTACTAAATAGTTAGTTTTTTTTTTTTTGCATGTGTAATTTAGGTGTATTTGGTTCAGGAAAAAGGTAAAGATTATAGTTTTTGAAAAATATTAATCAGTAGTGTAATGATCTGAATTAATCATTCAGTTTTTGTTTTGATGGAGTAGTTATTTGGCAGCTGTAATAATTATTTTCTTGAGAGATATCGTCGATTCAGTTAATTCTATGCGAGAACCAGATGATTTAATTCTATTTAGAATATTGATCTATTCCATGACAGTAAGTTATTTTTATTTGGGATATTATATTATTATTTTTACTAAACGGTTATATATATAAATATATTAATAGAATGTTGCGGTGGATCGGATTCTCATTGTAAGTAATGATATTATTACTACTAGCATTTTGAAAAAAATCATATATCTTGATAATAATTTTTTTTGTTATAGTCTTTAGATAAACTTGGATACGACTCATTTATTCGTGTTGGAAGGTATATATATATATAAAAAGATACATAATAAAAATCATTTCCAGTAATCGTACTCTTTCTCTCTTTCTAAATATATATTTTAAAATATATTTAGTTTAAAAAAGATTTCAAAAAGCATTTTACCATATACTATCCGTGCAAAAATGTCTAGTAACGAAGGTAATAATCATATAATTGATTTTACAGTAGTAATAATAAGAACCAAAGGAGCTAATATTAAACTAAAATTTTTTTGTTTAAAATGAAATAGAACTAAAAGAATTAGAACATATGCTTGAAGATCCACAAAATTCCGAAGAAGATATTGAATTAATTGCTTCTACCATACAAAAATTTCGTAAAACCGAAAACACAATGCAATTACAAAACATGGATGTTGTTGGTAAAGCATTTTTTCTTTTCTGTCGAGTAAAATTAATAATAATAATTTTAGCTCAAAAAATTATATATTGCAGGTACAACTTGTATGGCATCTACCTTTGATATATTTGGAAATACATCGTTTTCACTTGCACTAGTGGATGAAGCATCACAATTAACTGAACCCATGTCTATGGTTCCTTTAACTCGATTTGGATGTAGTCGATTGATTATGATTGGTGATCCACTTCAGGTATTTAATAACAAAAAAGAAAGTTGAGTATATATAAGATTGCTAGGTAAATCATGGTCTAATAATAATAATATGCATATACAGTTACCACCCACAGTAAGCACAACTGCTGAAGAAGAAAAAATTGGTCAAGGATTGGATAAAACATTATTTGATCGACTAACAGAGGTTTGTACTTTTCTTATACACTTATTTGCTAAAAATTATAGGAAAATTTAACACAAAGTTTATATATATATAATAGATAGGACATCGAACTATTATGCTTCGTACACAGTACAGAGTAGGTTACTATTATTATTATTGATATGTATCACATTGAATCTCAATTATTTGTTTCTCTATAATTATTAGTGTCATCCTGCTATATCATCTATTAGCAATCACCTCTTTTATAGCCGACAATTACAAGATGGTATTACTGTAGAGGATCGAAAACCATTGATAGAAGGATTACCCAATCTTATGTTTATTGATATTGGAGGACAGGTATATACTCTGTTCGTTTATTACCCAAAAGAACCAATAAGATCAAATATGAAAATATGTTTTACATATTCTTAATATATTATACGCTTTTTTCCTTTTCCTTTCCCCCATCCTTAAAAAAATCGGGTTTGTGATCTATTTAGGAACAACGAAATTTCCGAAATAATTCTTTTTCGAATGAAGCTGAAGCGTCTATTGCAACTTATATTATTGAAGCGTTAATTGGACTTGATATATCTCCAAATGATATTGGTGTTATTTCATTATGTAAATTTTTCACTCTTTTCTTTTTAAAAAAAATTCGTATGTGCCATTATCATGTTTAAGATGATAATAACAAGTTTTATTATGGCTTTTGTTATATTTTTTAAAGATAAAGAACAAGCGGATAAAATGATTGAATTTATTGGTAATCGATCTGAAAGAAAACAATCAGTTCAGGTGTCTACAGTGGATGCTTTTCAGGTAATATAAATAATACGCAAAAGCTAAAACTAAAACTAAATAAAACGCAAAAGCTAAAACAAAAATAAATTTTTACTTTTCATAAAGGGTGGTGAAAAAGAAGTGATCATTTTATCAACAGTTCGTACAACAAACAGCTCGTTTATCGACAATTATCCCCGTGTCAACGTAGCAGTAACTCGTGCAAGACGGCATTTGATTATATTGGGAAAGCAGACTTTATTATTGAATAATGTACTTTGGGGTAATATTGTCATGCGTTGTCAAGGTAAATATAGAAATAGTTAATAATAATAATATACTGTCATTTTTTTTAATTCGGTTGTATATTCTAATAACACATTCATTTTATTATGTATTATGTATTATAGATAATAGTTTAACAGGACATGATTGTACACGCCTTTTAAAGCGATTGCAAGTTGAAAATGATTCTTAAAAACTTCTATAATATAGTTTAACTAACGCAATATACTTACTGCAAATAATCAATACATGTTTTATACAATTCATTTAATAATAATAATAAAGGCTTGTTAATATTATTGAATACACTTTATTAGTATTTGTCCTTCATCATTCAAAATGATGTTTCTCATTCAAATTATCATGAAGTCTACGTAATTCACAGAAAGGCACATTTTTTCTATTGTTTTTGTTTGCTTGCTGGTGATGCTGTTGTTGCCCTTGTACTACTGTTGAAGTTGATGATAATGATGGATGTTGATGTGTATTAGTTGTTTCTTTTTTGGCTAACTTTCGCATAGCGACGAAATCACTAATATTTGCGCTCGGTGAAAATCCACCGTTTGGGATTCTTGTACTTGGGCGTGCCAATTTCCAACCAGAAACACACAATGGACTGTCATTAAACAAACCGTTACTATCAGCAAGTTGTTGTTGTTGCTGTTGTTGAAAATTACGATAATGGTTCCCAAGATGTTGTTGTTTGTTTCTGTTATCACTATTCATAAAATCGCTCATGGGAGCATGAGTCAAGTGGTTAACCGTTTGTTTACTAGAGAATGATTCGGGTTGTTGTCCGAAAAAAGGCAAAGAAGAAGCTGTTGTGGAAAAAGATGGTGGTGATGGTAATGCTTTAGTTGCTGTTGTGAAACTTTTTTTTGTAAAAGAACTTGTACTTTGTGGTAGTGTTTGATTAGAAGCGGGTATAGGTTTGCTATTGTTAGAGCTAACATTATAATGTTGAGGATATTGAAAATGTTGATGAGGATAAGTTGTAGTTGCTATTGACGGTGTAGCTCGCTCATGTTGCATTAGAGATGAATCAGCTTCTCTCAATACACTCCTTGTTGGCGAAGTTGAAGTACATGTAAACGGACAATGAGGGTGTGTAGCTACTGGTGTTGATTTCATTGTATTTTGTTTAATAATGGTACTGATGTGACTAGAAGCAGAAGAGTTGGATCTTTCTTTTTGTGATTCTGGAGTTGAACTGTCAGTCTTTGTAACGGATACAGGTGTTGTTGCTGCTAGTGTAGGTGAATTACTGATAGCAGATGATGTTTCTTTTGCAGATGAAGCTTTCCAACAATGTAGTTCACGCTGTTGTTGTTGTAGATCTGATGACGAAGCTCTACTGCCATTAGTATTATAATAGTCCACCGATGATACAGAATCTTGCTTTCTTCTCTTATTATGGACAGCGATAGCATCTTCACTGGTCAATCTGTCCAATTTCCGTCGTTTACCCGCATACTCATTCACTCGCCGTATACCAACAAGTGCGTCAACATACATGGATGGTTTTACATTTACTTCATCATGACATTCCTTTTCATTTTCTTCCATGGTACCAACCATTGTAATAGAGGGTGGTTTATTATGATTATGTTGATGTTGTGAGTATTTTGACCTCATTCCTACTGTTGTTGGTAAAGTTCTTTGGTTTTCGGTATCTGCTGATTGTGATGATAATAATGAATTTGTAGTAGTTATATTATTATATTTTTTTTTAGTGGAATCAAGCTCTTGATTTTGCTTTTCATTGTTATTTTCAGTAATCGAATCCATCAGCACTGAATCGTAATCAAGATTTGAGTAAGTTGTTGCTGATTCCAAAGTATGAGAGTCTTCCATGAATATGATATTATTATTGCCATTTTTTATAGCGTCGCTCTTGTCCTTGGTTGTGTTATTGTTGATTGGAACTAAAGGCAAATTATTTTCCAACGAAGAACGTGATATCCATGGTTGTAAAAATAATTCTTTGTCAAACAAAGCAGCTTCGGAAAAACCTGACCAAATCTAAAATCAGACATAATACATAATACAATTTTTTTTTCAATCAATTAGTAATAGGGCAGTTGATTGTGGTAGTTATAATAAGAAAAAAAAAAGTTACGTTCGTAATGAATACGTAGTTATATATGCTTACAACATCATTTTTTACGCTAGGAAGATTATTATTGTTTTTAGTTATGCTACATTTATTGTCAAACGGATCCAATATTAATTGATTAAGTTTGTCAAAGACGGCTTGATCAAGACAGATTTGTCGTTGTTGTTCATTCATACTATTATCACACAATTTACAAATGGATACCTGTTATTCACTATCATTTTCTTCAACATTATATTATTTCGTACATAATAAGCCATTCAAAACAATATGCTAAAATACATAAAACATAAAACATAAATATACATATACATATTTTATACCTGAAATGATCCGTTTGATTTTCTTGCATTGATGACTTACTATCATCAATTATATGAGGTACTTTCATAATAGGTAACATACGAGTCCTATTTTGAAGTGTCCATAGGGGTAAAACTCGTTGATTATTTGTTGATAATGTTATTGAAGGTGATTCCAACATATATAATGATTGAGCAAATTCAAGATCTTGAAGATTATACTTCTTCCATGGAATACTCTTATTCCATTGCTTTTCCAAATTTGAAAGGTAATCATCAGCCATTTTATCAGTTTTCCAAGTACCATCTCTATTTTGCTCCTCTTCAATACAATTAAAAATAAATGGTGTTATTATGCTATTATCGTTACTGTCATTGCCATTGCTCGTTTGCTGTATTATCCATTCTGGTAGATCGTTGTAACTATTTATTTTAATTCCATGTCGTTTTTGATATTGAATGATTTCACGACATGCATCTCGATAATACTGTTCACGAAAAGAAATTTCTTTTTCATACATGTTAGTAAAGTTTGTTTTCTTCTTAATTTTTAGTATCAATTTAAGATCATACCATGATCATTATTAGTATTGATTCTGTTAGTAGCACTAGTATTATCTTGTTGTTGATAATGAGATGGAGAATGCGTTGAAAGCATTGTTTGTTTAAACAATTCTTGATCATTCATTAGGTCAAACAAGTAGCTTTGTGTATCATTTCTCCAATCATCATGATCAGATTTATTTGATAAAGTATCCATTTTTTTCTTAAAAAAAAAAATGAAAAAGAAAGGAGACAAATTTTTTTTATGCAAAAAAAGAAACCCAGCTTAAACTTTGTTTCTCATACAGATTAGAGTCTGTGCGTAATGTTTTTTTTAAAGCGTGTTACCAGTATTAGCAAATGTGTAATATAGCCTTTTAATATGTGATATTTTAATAAGTATTTCAAATGCCGTAACTTATATTGCTTAATTATCGAATGATCTTATCAATTAAAAAAAAACACTGTTCAATATCACCATTTTATTATATCCCCACTACATATTTTGTTCAATCGTACCAACATATTCATCACTTTTATATGTATATCACTTCTTATTGTGATATAGAACAATAAACAATCATGTGACAATGGCTTATTGTATAAATAATTGATTCTAAATGCATCACATGACATAGACGTACGATGATAGAGTTGAATGTAAAATTCACGATGAACACATGTTTCTTTTCTTATTCACCAACAAGAAATACCCTTTCATGGCTTTCCTTGTCAATTTGACAATGTGTAAGTCAGAAATGTTTACCCAATGAACATAATAGCTGGTAATAAATATTTTTAAATAAGTAGCATATACTAGTATCAGTATTGAAATGATGTGGCTATAGAATATAATAATAACAGATAGCCATAACACCTTGATAAAAACGAAAAGTAATACGATTCCTCCGAAGTAATCGTTTATATTATTAATAAAAAGTGATTATATCAATATTTAAAGTTGAATTCATTACCATGAGGTTAAATATTTGATACCATCTGTATCTTATATTGTTGTTAGCTAAACACACTCGCAGCAGTGGCGGAGATATTTTTAAGTTGGAGAATAACAATATATTACAAAGAGAAGGAAATGAATGTAAGAAACAGTTATTATTATTATTTATCGCCGCTCCCGTTTTACACAACCTTTTTTTTTATTAAATGCAAGCGAAAGCACTGTACAAATGTACAGCCGACGATAAAGGTGAACTTTCTTTTGAAGAAGATGACATTATTGTTGATGTAACTGAATCAAAAGAAGAAGGGTGGTTTGAAGGTCGTGTTCAAGGAACATCTGTACGCGGGTTATTTCCATTTAACTACGTTGAATTCATTCCTGAACAACAACAACAACAATCGTTAACACCATCTAAAGCCATTCCACTCAACAATAGTAGTTCCGAAACGCCAGCAAGGACACTTTTTAGTTCTAGTGTCTCACCTCCTAATTCAACGCTTTCTTCTACATGGTCCGTTATTTCCAACAAGGACTCGTCACAAGATAACCATAATGATACACCACCAGCAGATATAATAACTCCATCATTCGTATCACGCACTGATAAAGGTGCGGATGCGTTTGATAGAGTAATGGCAATGCAACCACCTGTTATAATTAATAAACCTCCAGGTGGAACTACAGTTGTAAGCAAGTTGGCTGGATTAGATAATATACAACAACAACAACCAAAGCCATCTATTGCACCAAAACCAACTCAATTATTGAAAAAGAAACCATCCATAGGTAATAAAAATCCAACAAGCACGAACACACTTGCAACAGAACGTTTACCAACACAATCACCGATCGCTTCACTAACCAATTCTGCTTCTCCGTCTGTGGCATCTCGTGTTCGGTCATTATCCATATCAGCATCCGGAACTAATAGTAGACCAGAGAATACGGCATCCGTCAAGCTACCATCATTATATAATAAACCGAACACCAATAATACTATTTCACCATTAATCAAAACAGCAGCAGCGACAATAGATACTGATAATAACAGTAATAGCAATAAGCCAGATAACAACAATATTACTCGGAAAGCAATCCCAATTATTCAGCCAAAGCCATATACTAGTAGCACTAAATCTATGACAGCAGCACATAATAATCGACCCATGTTAAAACAACCTGAAAGGGTGATGTTTGATAATAATCTTGTCAATGAAAATGAAGAAGATGTAGAGGATGTGGACGGATATCAACTTGTTAGACCTTCACAAATTCGACAACGGCAAGCACAAGGATCGACCATGATGACACCTAAAGCCATGCCTACCCTTGCACGAGTCAACTTGAAACCATCATCCAATAGCAATATATTATTACCAAAACAATCTAATAACATTTCGTCGTCATCATCGTCATCATTACCATCAAAGTCACCCTTTTCCTCCTCACCATCAGAATCACCCGCGGGATTATCATCCTCGTCGAATAAAGATAATAAAATAAATCTTGACGGTATACCAGGGGCAAGTAATCCTGCACCTCGTTTACCTTCAAGGCCAGTATCAAAAGCCGGTCGACGTTCAAGATCATCAAAGATGGTGACAACGGCAGTAGCAGCATCTCCAGACCCTGTAGCAACAATCAGCAGCACCAAACTACCGCCACCAGGACCAAAACCAAAACCTTCACAATTTTCGGTAATAGCATCAGACGCAGTCATAGAGACTAGTAATTCACCATCACAACGATCCAAAGGTCGTAGTATTTCTAATCCACCACCAATACAACCGAAGCCTTTTATATCAAAATCTATTATTAATAATAATAATAATCATACTAAACCCGATATTCCACCTACCCAGAATAAACCGGAAGGAATTATCAAAAAACAATCGCCACCAGCAGCAGCACAAGCTTCTACGGCCACCACTTTAAAAACCACCCCTGCTATACCTGCAAGGCCTGGCACTATAGAGCATAATCAACAATGGCAGCAACAGCAGCAGCAGCAAAAAATACAATCTGATGATAGTAATAATAATAGTAATACAGAAGATACCAATGTAAAACCATCTGAAATTTTAATGCGAACACGATCCAAATCGAATGGTTGGACACAACCTACTTCAAAATACAATAATAATGTACCTGTTTTACCCGCTCGAAGTGCTGTACAAAAAACGGAAGCGACAGCAGCAGTAGCTATAGCAACAGCAAAAAAGACACCCCCACCACCGCCACCATCCCGGCCTGTACAACGGCAACAAAATGGCCCAGCAGCACCACGAGTTCCGATTAGATATGAAGAATTATTTAATGCTATTAACGATAAAGGTTATGTGGACGGAGAAACAACAAAAATCATTTGGCAGCGAAGCAAAGTAGCGGATGAACTATTAGCAAAAATATGGCAACAATGTGACCCTCAAGGTAGCGGGCTGCTGGACAAGAACGCATTTATCCAAGGCATGCGTGAAATAGACGCAATATTAGAATCGTCAATGTAATTGAAAGAAATAAGGTCTATTATGTAAATTATGTTATTATCTATTATTACTATTATTATTATCATATATTTCCTAAATATATATAATTATATATAGAAGAAGCCAGAAAAATAAAATAAAAGAAAAATCTATATAATCTTTTATTGATATTACTATTATCGTTTTTTAGTTTTTACTTGAATAAAAAGTTTAACAGGTCGATTAAGTGCTTTAGATATTTGTGTTCGAGCATCAGATACAACACGGTCAATAACGGCTCCATTGGCCCCGACAACAATTCGTTGCTGGCTATCACGTTCCACATAAACATTTTGATCAATACGTAAACCTCCATCGTTTGTTTCAGTCCATCCAACGTTTTCCTGATAAATGAAAAAAAAAATGTTTAGCATATATAACTTTAGGGGTGCTGTGTATTAAAAATGCCATTTATTGCTTTTGTTACCTGTTTTAACATATACGGTATATATTGATGCAATCGTTTAAAGAATTCAACACGTATAAGTTCTTCTACTCTCTTTAAATCAGGCATATCCGATTTTTGTTCTGAGGGGTATATCCATGGTTTTGGTTTTGATTTGTCAAATAGTTCTTTCTAATAAATTTTAAGTAATGTTAGATATCTGATAGTCTCTTTTCCAACCCTGGATAATATTAATAATAAGAACAAAGTTATACCTCTAAAACATCTAAACCATCTCCATCCAGTGCTGAGACATATAATGTTTTACGTATAGATGGACATACAGATTCATATTGGTTTTTGACGTCTTTCAATTCATTTTCAGCATAATCAAGGAGATCCATCTAAAGCATATATATATATACATATGTTAAATGAATCTTGTACATTATAAATGACTAACCCTTCACTTCCACATCCCCCTCCCAAAAAAAAAACTTACTTTATTGAAAATTAATGTAGTTGGGATTTTCAATTCTCCAAGACGTTCAAGGAGAAGTTTATCAGCCTTTTTTTCTTGACTAGATAATGCCCACTGGCCATCCACAAGTAGTATGACTATTATACACACACGATTTTTTTGTTAATATATTTAAAGCATCTCAGCTAACTCTTTGTTCATTCAATATATTACCATGTTCAGCTTCATCTAGTGATCTCCATGATGTTGTTACTAAAGTTCTATTCATTTTTGCGTGTCTATTATCAGGTACCACACCTGGTGTATCCAAAAACACCTACATATATTAATATAAATTTGTACGTTAAAATTTATTTACTTATTTACTCAAAAATCATCATTTTACACAGGATAAACAAAAACTCACCACTTGATAATTATCTTTCGTCAAAACAGCTAGTACACGATCTCGGGTGGTATGTGCTTTCTGAGAAACTACAGAAACATTCTCACCGACAATCGTGTTAACAAGTGTCGATTTACCAGCATTGGCTGCACCAACAACAGCAACACGTAGCAAATGAGGGTTTTCTGGTTGTTGGATTGTACGAGCCACTTTAACTAAACGTTCTGCCAAACCAGCTGGTTGTCTTGGTTGTCTTGGTTTTAGCTGTTCAATTGATCGCTGTGGTTTTAGTGGTCCAAGTCCAACTCCTTCTTGGTTCATGCCTTCCTTTGTTAATTCCTCTACAACTCTACGTCGTTCTACTGATCTTCTCGCAAGTCCTGCTTTGACCCAGCCTGACGAAGAATTTTTTGTTGCTTTTACTTCTATTTTTGGTTCCATTTCTTGATTGAATCGTTCGGGTTGTTCGGGGCGTCTAGGTTTTCTGTCTTTTCCTTTTGGACGTATGAGATCTAATGGAATACCAGCTTGTTTTTTTGCTCGAGACATTATGGCGTACGATCGTACATGGTTAATCGCTAAAAAAAAAAAAAAGTAAAGTAATTAATTCGTAGTGCATTAGAGAGAATAGCTTAAAGTGTTAATATTTAATTAAAAAGTAGACAGGTACCTGCTCCATGAGCATTTAAGCGTGAAAAACATGAACAATTCATGTTTGACAACAAAAACTTTTAGGTGAAAGGGAAAAAAAAGAAATAAACGTTTTATCCACTAGCTTTGCATCTGAGCTTGGAACTCAACACATTTGTGCCGCTATCATTACAATGATAAATGGGTGATTTAGCCTGCTCAATATATAATGCCGCACTAACAGACGCCATATACCCACCATCATGGAGTAAAACTGCTACCAAAGAAGGCTGATTTGACATCATTACGTAACTGGAGGCCCATTTCATTGATTAATACTGATGCAAAAATATTTACCAGATTGATGTACGCTCGTCTCATTCACGCGGCTGGTCAGCTTACGTATCAATCAATTTCAAACTGGTTTCATGCCAGGGAGATTTATCGCCAACAATGGAATATTAATCAAATTAGCCATGGAACAAGCTCGAAACGATCCCTCTAGTAATCATATAGTCTTACAGTTGGATGTCGAAAAAGGATATGATAGGGTGTCTCCTGATTATTTAGAGCAAGCCATGCGTCGATTAGGATTTCCCCATACCATTATCTCATCCATCAGCAATTTATTTTTCTCAACACAAATTCATTTTAACATCAACGGACATCTCACTGCGCCCATAACACAACGACGAGGCTTACGTCAAGGAGATCCACTTTCACCAATTCTATTCAACATTGCTCTAGAACCATTACTACGTAGCATTCTTCATGATTCTAATAACAAGGGCTTTCAGTCTAATTTCAATGCCACCCCCTCATATATGCCACGTCCTGATTCTCTGAAAATGCTTGCTTATGTTGATGACACATCCGTACTCTTAAATAACCCTCAAGATCTTTTTCATTTTCAAGTGCACCTCAACCATTATCAAGCAGCTTCTAACGTCCGGATGAACAAACACAAGACACAGGCAATATCACTTAGTGGCAGGCAGCTTCCCATTTGGACTACTCTTTTGGATAATGCTGGTTATCCTCCTTGTCACACTAGAAACTCATTAAACTATGCTCTTTATTTAGAATATCCCATCACCTCATCTTGTCAGCAACTTCATGTCTACTTGGAAGAACTGTTAATTCGAATTAAAAATGCTTGCAATATCCACTCTCAATGCCAATTATCAATTCGCGGTCGAGCTACCATACTCAATGTTGTAGTGCTATCAAAACTATGGCATGTTCTCCGGTTGGTGGGTGCAGCACCTTCTTCTTTCTTGGACAGTTTATGATGACAAGAATGTTCCCCCGAATAGGCTTTGATAAGCTCTGTCTTTCACGATCTCATGGAGGAGTGGGTTTACTTGAGACTCTTTTACAACAGTCAGCCTTACAGCTTTGATGGTTAGAACCACTGTTTGCTGTAACTGGAACGTCACCATCGTATATCACTATATGTTTTTGGCACCATATATGTATCACATCAAAAACAACATCTGACCCACGTCTACCACTGGTGTTTCTACAATTGCGTGGCTCTGATGCAAAATATACATCCTCTGTGAATTACTTACTATACCGCGCAATTGATCAACTACCAATAGATTGGCTATCAGCTAATCGTTCGGCAACTACCATGCTTTAATTACCACTAAACTCCATATAAGCACCTACTGTTGGCAATGAAACCTTAACGCGACCTGGTTTTAAAAGTATGGCTGTATCTGATCTTTTTATTTTTGACTCTAGCATTGGCTTCATCCGTCGCCGCAATTCTTCTGATGGACTTAACCGTCCTTTCCTTACACAACGATTTTTTAACGATCTTGCTCAGGAACGAATATATTTTCTAGCCGGTTTCGCACGCCTTTGTCTCTCTAGCAATTTCCCTAATAGTGGTCATTATGGCTCTCCTGGAGTACTGGATGCTCGTCCTATTAGCCAGCGATTAGCACAGAATCTACTCGAATGGAAAACCAAGACATATCGGAACATCTGTCATGCACCTTGTCATTGTATACCCACCATCTCTAGTAAACAATGGTCTATGTTTTGGGCCTGGCCAATGGAACACAGTACGAAAAACATATGGTACCGCGCACTTCATAATACGATTCCTACTGCTTCACGCAGTCATCACTTCCAACTCTCAACAGCACCAACACCCATCTGTAATCTATGTAATTCGGGCGTTGATACCATGGACCACTTTATCATTGGATGTCCTCACAAGTACAAAATTTGGCAACTTGTATGGGGTCGAATACGCTATGCTGATCCTGCTCCTTCAGCTATTCTTGCTCTAATACGCCACCTTACTATCGATTATCTTGATTTCTTCATCAATTTGTCTCATCAATACACTCATGTCCCTACTATTGTTGCTTGTATCTTCCAGGCTGTTTTGGGATGCTTACCATCGGTTCATCTTTTATGACGATCCATTTATTCCAAATCTGGTGGTGTCTCGTGCTTTTTCTTTAATCGCACGCTTCCACCACTCCATACTACAATCCTACACAATTCCTATTTTTAAATATAATATATATATATATATATATATAAATCTTTCCTCTGTACATTAGACGTCCACACTGAATATATATCTATATATTGTCCTTCTCACATTGTACTTTTGTCTTTCCTGTTACGCACACAGTCCGCCACTGCCTGTGGTACGCGGAGCTGCTAATAAAATATTTTATTAATGAGGCTACCCACCTCCATAAAAAAAATGATAAATGGGCTATGAAAACATGACTAGGGTGTTAATAAGCGAAATACAAAAATAGAAATTGAGAAAATAGATTCTTACCAAGCCATTCAACAATCCTGTCGCCGCAGTTGGGAACCTATATCATTCTAATTAATTCCCTTGAACCTTTAAATGTAATATCATTATATATCATATTACATATAAATTGGTATACAGATATACACATACCAATTGGTGCAACTGCTATATAAAAAAAACTCGTCAACTTTTATAACATGATCCCCTTGAGACTTGTTGAGAGCTTCTACAACTTTTCTTGAACCTCTTCTCGCATGTCCCTTAATAAGGGAATTTTTAATACAATGTATGAAAGGAAACGTTTTGGGATTGTTTAAAAATATATTAAAAAGGAGAATACGAAAAAAAAAGATAAAGGACTAACCTCGGGACCCAACTGCCTACTACGTGAAAAAATGACATTTTGGAACTGCCAAATGATGTACGAATTTTTGTTGCTAATCGTTCATGTGCTTTTCTTGTTCGTAATTCGTGTGTCTTTCTATCTCTTTCAAGCTTTTCACTCTTGACGTTCTCTTTCTTTCTGAACTATAACGCATGGATACGGCCTTTCCTATAACAAAAACAACAGCCAAAATGTTACACATGGATACAACTCTTCATATATTCCATACAATGTAACATATCTCATACAACATAGCATGATGATGGTTCATATTTACTGCCAACCACTTTTTTTTTACTCGCACGGCAATAAAAAAGCTCCACTATATAGCATTTTTATTAACTAAAAAATCCCCTGGACATTGTAGCGCCGATTAATGGCATTTATAATTTAATAATAGTCATGTTGTGAATAGTATGTACTTGATTTCTCTTGGATTTTTTTAATAAGAGACATGGTTACAAATGCAAAGAGTAAAACAAAGAGGGTAAATTAGGGTATATTATTTGTTTTGAAAAAGGTTATTGTTTATGATATATCTATGCAAATCGATGTTTAGGAGTAGTATTAGAAACTGGAGTTCTTGCCTTGTCATTTGCCTTGGACATTTTAACAGCAACTTGATTTCCTTCATTATCTCTACGAATATATTTGTCACCATCTACATATCCACGGCTTGTACTAGTAGGTGGAATAGGTGATCTATTACCAGCACTACTACCTGCTCTACTTCCAGTTCGACTACTGGTTCGACCAGTGGATAAACTTGGTGATCCAGAACGTCCATTACCTCCACGTAAAGTGACTCTGGCTGCTGGTGAAGCGCTCCGTACTGATGATAATTCACTATCTACAGAATCATTTGTTTTATCACTTGGATGTGAACGTGCTGCTACATTTGCTTCATTTTGACTATGATCTAATAGAAAAAAAGAAAGACAAATTGGATGAGATTTTTTTTTCTTTTGCGTTCTTATTTACAAAAATAAAATAAAATCAACTTACTTTTCAAGAATGTGGATAGTTCCTGCCAACCACCTCCTACTCGACACATAACCGTTTTACTCGGTAAAATACGACAATAAACAAGTCTTGGCTGCTCTTCACCAAACCAATACTTTCCGACTTCACCTTGTACCATTTTCACCTTCATGCGAAAAGGACTTTCATTGACTATCTTTCCAAGATGAACATCCAATTCATTCTTTGGATCAGAAACATAGGATCGATTACGCGATGATGAACCAGTTGGTGTATGTGAACGTGGTGGTCTACTATTATTATCAGCTACCAAATTGGATGATCGAAAGCTAGCACGTCTTGTACCTGGGCGTTGTTTTGTTGGTGAGGGTGTTGCGCGATGCGGCGTTCGTTTTGTTGTTCGTTTATTATCTTGACTTTTGTTGGTAGGTGATGTAGATTTTGCCATTGCCAGTTTTGTAAAGAATTCGTGGTCCAGTTGATTGATACATGTTTGTAACTCCTTCTCCCGTGCACTTACATCCGCTTGAACTTTGGTCCATTTTTCCAGAATCTTATCTAACTTATCAACAACACGTTCATTATCCACAAATTGTTTACGTGCTTCTGATTTTGCCGTTTCAACCAATTCTGCAATCTTAGGCTCTTGGTCCTTGTATCCCGATATCAAGCGTCGCCGTAATCGTTGTAGATCTGACTTGTTAAATTTGTTTTGAACCACTTGGGCGTGACGAGGTGCACAACTATCAATCAATTGTGCTAATTCAGATATTTGTTCATCCATCTTGTCAATAATATCAACGAAAAGTGTAATGTTGCCTTCCATCTCGGCTTCTTTTTGCCTTTCTTGAACCAATTTATGCAAATCATCTACACCTACGGAAAGCTCTTGTCTTTGCCGCTTGAATTTACCATCTTTGTCGGATACACTCCCCAGTAACGTATCAAGACTACGTAGTTTTTTCACAAGTGAATTTTCAATATCATCTTGGATTTCCTTGAGTTCTTGTTGTTCAATGGAAATGCTCTTGCCAGATAGTTGTAATGTGTTGACACGATGTCGAAGGTCACTGACATAACGCATTGCTTCAGATAACTTGCCACTTGCGTGTTGACGTTGTTGTGTTTCTTGTAATTTGACCTTCGTCTCTTCGGCTGAACTTTTGATTCGTAACCATTCACGTTTAATCGTATCTTGGCGCCGATCTACTGACCGATTAATACTAGCAGCTCGTGTGCCACCAATGCGGTCTCGTAATAAACTGCTCTTGACCTTGTTTCCCGTTGCATAAAAATCTTGTACTGAACTTTCCATAGCATTGTATCGTCTCTCGAATTCATTAAGATCAGGTAAAAGTGACCCCTTAGTTCGAGCAATCCGAGCACTGCGAGAAAATCGAGTGACAGTAGCCTTGAAGTCATTTAAAGAAGCCATCATGTCCACTTCATTTTCGGCATGTCTGCATACTGATTTGAGAACGGCAACATATTCATCTTCAGTCGTCATTTTTTGTTCTAAATCTGTAAGGTTTTTAATCAAAGGTCGCTTCATACGCTCAACTTCAGATCGTAAAAATCCATAAACATCAATTAAAGTATTTCCTTGTTCTGAAAGTGTCCCACTTGCAATATTTGACTTGCAACGTCCATGGATTTGACGGATATTGAATAACGCAGCAGCATATGTTTGGATAACTCCTTGAATGGCTGCTGATTTTTTTTCAGCAATAGTAGGATTAGATCCTGCTTGTTGTTTAATAAAGGAAATTTGCTCTTCGCATGTCAAGCATTGGCGTTTTAATTCTTCTGTAAACACATTTAAAAGATGAGCTTTTTCCATATCAAACTTTCGTGATGACAATGATGATCTCAATGTTCCCATAGCTGCATTAACAACTTCAAACTGCTCCATAAATGTTGCAATGTTGGCTGGATCATCCACTCCTTCTGCTTGTGCACAAATTTGTAGTTCTTCCAAATCACGCGTGATGGTATTTAATCGCTTATCCAATGTCGACAGTAAACTAGCTTCACTATCGCTATGGTTTAAGCGACTCTTGTTGCTGCTACTTGTGGTACTACTGCTGTAATTCTTAACATTCCGTTTCTCTTCCAACTCCCGACAAATTGTTGATAAACTGCCTTGTAGTTTGTCAAGCAAATCATAACGTTCTACCCATCGATCAGTTCTTGCTACCAATGTAGATAATGTAGACTGCTCTTTTAAAACATCCTGCCATTCTAGTTGAACTTGGCTATGTAAATCATCAAGCTCATCACCTAGACCTTCTTGCGCCTTAATGAAATCGTAGTAGCCGCATAAATCCTCATATGCATCTTTACACTCATCCATTTGATGTTGAGCGTTCTTGTGTGATGAAAGGATGGTTTGTCGTTGCTTGGCTCGATCTTTGACAGTTAATACGTGAGAGTCTTGACTGACATCTTTATACACGGCTTGAATAGTGGACATCATCGTTCGAGCAACACGTGCATTTTCGCTATATGTATTACGAAGACGATTGATATTAACAGTATCATAGAGACCAGCTAATTGAGTCCGAATTTCAAGTATCATATCACTTGCAGTATCGAGTTGAATTTTTGCTGCTTCGATGGGAACCTTGATCAAATCATCGCCTTCGGTAAATGTTGGTGTTTCCGACTGCAATTTGCGATAATTGTTTGCATCCAAGGTGTCCACGCGTTTTTGCCATTGAAGAATCTGTTCATCTGTAAGAACGGCTTGATCTATTTGATTGATGCTATTTTGTAACGTAGTAAGAGAACCCACAAGTTTCTTGGAAAGATGGTGCTTTTCGGTTGGTTCCAAAGCATCTGTCAACATTGATATAGTATGGGTTGTTTCGTCACGTAGCTGATACCACATATCACTGACTTCTTTCTGAGTCGCGGAAATAACATCAAATTCTTGGGAAAGGGCTTTTTCTTCTTCTTCGCTGGCTTTGGTGTCATCGAAGGCATTGACGCATTGTTCGAATCGATTTTCGAGAGAGGCAAAAATATTATCTTTGATTTTGGTCATTGCACGTTCGGTACCACGTACAGCACTAATCTTCTTTTGAAGTTTTTCCATTTCCAATACATTTTTACAACCAGCGTCGAGTAACTGATTACTTTGCTCGAGTGCTATCATGTGATCTTGAATCCATCGTTTGCAAGCTTCAGCATGTCGTTTATACAGATGTAATTGAACCTGGAACCGTGTAATGGTTACTTTTGATTCGACTTGGAATTCGAGACTTGCAATCAATTCATCCAAACGAATTGTTCTTGTTGCAATGGTATCCCGGATGACCTCATTGACAGCTTCATCTTGGATTCGAACTTCAGCTTTAACACCATCATTCTTTATGGAGCGAACAGGATATCGGATCTGAAGACCTAAACTATCTCGTACATCAGCAACACTGGTTTTGAATTGATCCAATCGATCCTCTTTAATCTCCTTCATAAATTCCTCCCTGATCAGCTCTGCAGTTTGTTCCAATTGGTCCGTGCGTAATATAAATGCTGATACCCAACAATGCTGTGTAACTACTTCATTAGCAAATTTGAAATGAGTTTTCATTTGTGCTTCCGCCTTATCAAGTGCTTCTTTTCGACTAATAGCAGGTTCTGGAAGCGATTGCTGCTCTTGCAATTCCTTGAATTGATTATTAAGAGGTACCAACTGTTGTATTTGGAATATTTCAAACTTGGATACAAGTTGTGCACAATGATCACGTAATCGTTGTTCATCATCTTCATGGATTTGTCTGTCTGGTGTCCATCGTGCATCACCTTGTACAAAGTCTTCCAAATCATCTTCATAATCAGCTATTTGTTCCAATATGTGATCCACTGCTTCTTGCCAATCAATGCGTCGTTTTACAAATGCCAATTCTTCTTGCCGAGTTGTCAAGTGTTCAATTAATCGTTGTTCGATACGCTGAAGTGAATCCATGCGGGAATCAATATGAGCTGGTATAATAGTTGTTGAACGATTACATTTGGATAATGCCTTGCCAAGATCATGATAGGTTGTTTCGATACTCTTGAGATCTTCTTTAATAAATTGGCCGTTTCTTTTTTCTAACCCATCTAATTCCTTGCGCCATTGATGGACACGATCACCAAAGTTACTTGCGTCAGCATTGGTGGTATCACGCTGTTTTGTCACTTCACGTAATTGTTCATTCATATCCTTGAGACTTACAGATGCTGCATTGTATTGAGCTTCCCATTCCAATCGTTTTGTAGCTGCGTCAAAGGCAGATACTTGGTCAGATAATAATGATTGAAGCTCCTTCATATCTTGTAGAACATTATCAAGACGTTGTCCTACAGCAGCAACATCGATACCGCGTTGACCTTCTTGAGTCTGATACTGCAATGATAGTTGAGCAATATTAGCGCAAAGTTCTCGAATATTGGTTCTTTCAAACTCTTTGATGTTAGCGGTGATATCGTCATGTTTTTGGCGTCTTTCAATAATATCCTCTTTGGTAATATTCGCCAATGCATCCATATACTCTTGTTTGAGTTCTTCCATATTGTCAGAAATCCATTCACGAAGTTCGGATATCTCAGCATCATACAAGTTTACCAGTTGCTTAATTTTACCAGTGCTTTGCTGTGCATTAATAATATGATCAACTTCTTGTTCGATCTGTTCTAAATCATTTATTTTATTTTGCACAAACATATCAACTTGTGCTTGAACTCGGAAGTGGTAGTCATGTGGATTAATGACTTCAAAGTCCCACTGCAATTGTTCACCAAAGCCGTCAGGCCCCATGGGTTCAGTTGGAATGGATTCATAAACAGACTTTGCAAGACGTTTGAAACAAAGCACTTTTTCTTCATCAAGATCTTGATTCCTGACTTCAAGGTCATCATGGAGACACTGCCCTTGTTTTTGAGCTTCATCCATCTCTGATAACCAGTGATTAAGTGTATATCGTTGGTCAGCAGCATTTGAAGAATAAGAAAGTAATTTGACGAGCTCTTGATATTTCCCATGAAGTTCATTTTGCTTAGTATGAATGTTACTTGTCATGTCATCACTTGCTTCGAATACAAGTTCGTCATTCAAATCGTTAACTCCATTAATTTGCCTCTCCACATCAGCAATTCGATCTCTTAGTGATTGTAAACCAGAATGAATATTTTGCTGCTTGTCATCGGTTTCTACCGCTGTTGTTGATACTATTTCATCTTCCCGACCAGGGTCAAACTTGGCTTTTTTCACCGTAAAGGTCCATATGTCATGCGCCGTATCGTTGATGACTTTTTCAACCTTGTGCCATTCTGCTGCCCAATTGGCGTGTTTGCGACATAAAGCTAGGTCGCGATCACGCAGTTTAAGCATATCCAACAATTGGGTATGGCTCTGTTCCAAATTTTCAACTGCATTGATCAACATACTTCGATCAATGGCAACAGCATTGGTTTCATCAATTTCATTCTCCACATCACGCATACGTTCAATCAATTTTGGATAATCGTTTTCTTTAATTTGATGTACACGAGTACTCGTACCCCGACACTCGTTTTCAAGCTGTTCCAAAGCATCTACATCCATATTTTCATCCATAGATTCGATCAATTCAAATGGATGCGATTTTTGTAAGCTGCGTATCCGTTCATCAAACCAAGCCGTCAGACGCACCATTTCGTCATACACAAGCACCGCTCGCTCTTGCAATGACAAATTCTGTCGACGGTCAGAAAGTAATTCTTCTAAGCTCTCTGCAATCTCTACAAGTTCCAAACCATATTCGTCGATCTTCTTGCGAATCACTTCGTTGGCTTCGTCGTTGTGTGCAGCATCCAGCGGAGGGGCTTCTTGAGGATATGGGACTTTTGTGGCAGCAACCTCGGACATCATGTAAGCTGAGCTTTCCTTGAACATCTGTACATGTTCTTCTAAAGATTCGCCGTCATCTTGTGATACCATCATTTGTTGACGTAGTTTTTCGCCCTGGCTCTTGATATGATTAAATTGAGCAACAACATCTGTTGTTACCAAATGCTGCTCTACCACTTTACGACAAAATGCTGATCGTTTCATCAAAACAGCAAATGTTTGTTCGAATGACGATTGGGTTTGCTCCAAATGTTCAGGTAGTTCATTTTGATCATGTAGATCTTCCATTTCTTGATACGCATCTAGTACACTTGTGTATTGCCCTTGATCAAATTCAGCAATCCGTTTTTCCAGTCCGACCAGCGTATGGATAATTTTGTCTGCTTTTTTCTTATTTTTTGATTTGTTCTCATTGTCATTGTCATCGTCAGCATGATCATGATCATTGTTTGGAGGCGTCCATCGCGCAATTCCATGCAAGAATTCAGTCGTTTCTTTATCTGTCTTTGCAATCCAATCTTCTGCCTTGGTAAATAATTCGTGCCATTTAACACGTAGCATCATCATATCCACCAAAATTGATCGGTTACGCAGCATAACCGTCAGTGTGTTGAGCATATTAAGCGTTTCCAAGGTAATTTCAATAGTCGATGCATCAGCAGGACTGATCTTTTGATCACGGCCCACTGCTGTGAGTTTTTTGACGTGCGTACGCAGACGCGTCATGTCATCAGCTTCGAACCGCTCCATTTCACGCTTAAGTTGTTCATGCTCTTTGTGTAACCGCGGAGCATTAGTGCTAATCCATCCAAAAGCTGGGTCAAGCGGATTAAATGTCTCGCGTCCTTGTAAAATACTGATTCGGGCTTCAATCCAATTACGTATTCGTCCAGCTTCAATGAACCAAACGCGAACTTGGTCAACCCACTCGCTAACTTTCCGATAGCGCTGTTGAACTTGTTCGAAACGATCAATAAATCCAGCTTGATCCTCGTTCCGCTCTTCAAACAAATCGTCATATTCTTCTCGAGCACCATTCATTTTGCTTCGCACCATACTGACTCTGTTTTCCAAATCCAAGATGGAGTCGTCGGTCATAGACTTTTGTTTCTCGTCCATTGTTTGTTGAATATTTGTCAATTCATCATCCAAGCCAGCCAGCACTTTACCAAATGCAGCACCACGTTTGAAAAGACTGAGCCGTCGTTTGACCTTGCGCATACTGGTTTCCAGTAATTGATACCGTTGTTCCACTGCTGCATGGCGTTGTGATACAGCTTGTCGTACTGCAGGCGAAAGTTCTCGGAGGTAAGAGCGATACGATTTCCAAGTAGTAGTGTCGAACGATTGTATCTGTCCTGATGCTTTAGTAATAGCATTTTTATATGCATTCAGTGTTGTAGTAGTGTCGGCAGATCCGTCCAGCGGATGTAACAATTGACCCTGATCATTTTTAGGTGGTATATTAGTGAGCATTTCCATTAATGTGTTAATTTCAGACTCAACTGCAACAGCACGTTGTTCATACTCGGTAACACGCTCTTCTGTTTCAATCAAATCGTTTTCAAGACGTAAAAGATCTGACTTGGTGTTTTGTAGTAAATCCACAAACTCTTTCCACTCTTTTACGAGCACATCATAGAGTCTGTCGACTTGCCCACGTTGAAGATCTGTAAGCCGGAGCATAAGTTCATCATCAGCATTTTCTGGTGATGACATGAGTAATTTATGTGATGCTTTTGCCGTGTCCAAATGCTCCGATTCCGACTCGACTTGTTCTTCAATGATCTCCAATGCATCAACGTATTCTGTGACAGAAGAAGAACTGGTAAATTCCTCTGGTATTTCATCCATTGTACGCGTGTTACTACGTATAAATGAAATAACTGTTTCGTGTATGGTAATTAGTTGATCAAGCACTGGATGAACACCACGTGGTAAGTGACCTGTCAACTGTTGCATCAAACGGTTGTTAAGGTCGGCTTTGATTCTAGCTTTGTCTTCTTCCCCTAGTGTAGATTCGCGTTGATGTGCTGGTTTTCGTTTGTGTCGACGTGCTGATGGCATAGGTACTGGTACTGGTGCTTCAAGTGGTGTTTTTGTAGCGACATCAATTGGTTTAATATGATATTCTGATTTCTTTTCCACTGCTGATTTTGCTGATGACGATAAAAACTCTTCAGGCTCATCATCCATAGATGGTGGTGTTTCACAAATAATCGACTCAATCTCGTCTTCCTCCTCTGCGTTATCTTCTTCTGGCACTTCACCAGCAGCCATGGCAATAGCAGCCCGTCGCTTTGTACGTTTATCCCGTTTTGTACTTGGTGGTTCATCTTTTTGTGTTTTTGACATGACTTTATAATATTCGCTGACATACATCATAACACTTGGTTCATGTGGGTATTCGACGTCAGTAAGATCCTCTGGATCCAAAAAAATGGGTATATTGAGTTTTGTATCTGCAACTTTAAAAGCAAGAATAAGAAATTCACGCCACGCTTGTTTTTCTAATATATCATTATCATTGATGCGGGTTGTAAGCAGATCTGGCATAAGTACAGGGTCATGTCGATGGAGGAGCAGACAAAAAGCAAGGCCAGTGCGCCAAGATCGTGAAAAATCTTGGATGGATGGAATGATATTGGCAGTAATATAATCTTCAAGTTGGATTCGAACCCAATACAATAGAGCAACTTTAGCTTCACTTGTAGTATGACTACCTTTTTCTGTCGTATTGTTGTGATGTGATCTTCGACCACTGGGTCGTGGGGTAACAGGTGGTTGCTGTGGTGTCGCTGTTGTTGATAATTCGGATGTGCTATTTGTTTCTATTGATGCGACTGATAGTGAATCTTTATTATTATTATTATTGTGTAAGTCTTGTCGTTCCGAAAGTTGCTATTATTTATTTTTAAAATAATGCATAAAATTTAATTTGTAATAATAATAATAATAATAATAATTTATAAAGATCTCACGATCACAAAACATAATTATAAATTTTCTTTTATTGCTGGGGGTTTTTTTACTTACTGAAAGTGATGTCATGAAATCTTCACCATGATCACTAAGGACGGCTTGGATATGATATTTGAGCATGATAAAAAAGACTAAAGCCAAAGTCTTTTTTACATCACCGTTTACAATAGCCTCATTACCAATATCTGGCATAGCATCCGCCCCAAGTTGCTTTTCCAAGAACCCAAATGCTTGTGCCACATTAGAAAGTTGATGGATACGCATGTTCATACGTTCTGGTTTAGGTGCGTTTTGACCAGATACGACCGACAAGAGCTTTAATAGTCGTTTACCGTCTTTGAGATCGGTTTCTATACGGTCTATATGGTCCCCAACTGTCGCAAGTTGTGCGTTGACCCAACGTGTAAGTGTACGTTTTTCTACATCTTGATAGTCAGCACCGAGGTTACGAACAAAATCGTCATCGCTAATGGTGTTTTGTCGGCCGCGCTGCTTAACGGTTGTTCGGATGGTCGGTGCCGCTTGATCCCGAAAGGACAATGTTCCTTGTCGCTGTTTCAGGGCAGAAGTGGGAGTAACTCTTCCTCCTCCTGCTGCTGTTATTATTGTGGCATTTATTGACGGAGGTGGTGTTGAAGGCGATGGAGAAGTTCTTGCTGACGATGAACTACTGGTCATGATGGTGGATGGAGTATCGCTGAATGAAACAGCATATGAAAAAAAAAAAGAAAAAAAGGGGGTGTGCTGTGTCTCTCTCTTTCGTCGAAGCAGCGAATAAAAAAAGGTGTGAAGGCGTTTTTTTTACGACGTCTAACGAAAAGGGAAAAAAAAAAAGGAAAAAATATGTATGAATATATTTTTTAAATAGATATCGCTTATAATATGCTTCCGTATACCTTGTGGTGGGACTGTGGTATGACCCTAATATAAAAAAAAATTCAAGTTGAGTAGAAAAGCAATACAGAGGGAAAAAAGATTCATGTGCCGTGCTCTGCTGTGGGTGGCTATAAAAATGCTGCATTTGCAAAAGGAGAGAGAATATTATAATACAATGTGCTACACTAAAATGATTCCCTGATGTAGCAGATTATCGGTCCTATTCTCCTTGGTCTTTTTTTTACACCTCTCTCAATAGCATCAACCCCCCCCCCAAAAAAAAAAATCTCACAAACATTCCTGTCAGTTTTAATATAGTTTAACCTGTGATAGTTTTCCCTCCTTTACTCAAAACTTGTTGCCACTCAAAAACAACTCCCTGCTTCTCTCTTTACCATAACTCCCACTTGACATATTAATAATAATCCGGTGTTCCCATGGTAGATAGATCGCCATGGTTACACATGAAAACGTTGCTTTTATTTTTTTATTTTATTTTGATAGAACCGACACACTGTTTCCGACAACCAACACCGCCGGGGCTACAATCGACTGCTCTTGCACGAGGGTATCCATATTAGCAACAGTTCCGAATATAACCCGTTCTTGAGGACAATTGGCATTTTCAATCCATGCCAAAGGACATTCTTGTGGATATTGTTTTTGATCAAGTAGGATCGCTTTTAAATCGGATGCACGACCAACAGCCATAAGAACGACCAGCGTTCTGGACGACCCATAATCGGGCAAGTCGGGCATGGATCCCTTTGTTCCACGACCTGTAGTAATAATCACTTGGTCCGACACGCCCCGCATCGTTACTGGTATGCCAGCTGCCATGGGACCCGAAAAAGCACTTGAAATACCAGGTACTAATTCTGGTTCATAACCTTTTTCTCTAAACCATAGAATTTCCTCACCACCACGACCAAATACAAGTGGGTCACCAATCTTGAGTCGTACTACGCGCTGTCCTTTTTTCAATCCTTCCAAACACCATTCGAGTAATTCGTCTTGAGCTGGATCCGATTTACCTTGCGTTTTGCGTGCTACCCGTAATTCACCTTGAACAAGATCAAGCATAGGTTGTGGAATCAACCTATCACTAATGACTAGATCGGCCTCTTTTAAATATCGTTCTGCTTTAACTGTAATTAATTCTGGATCGCCTGGGCCTGCACCAATCAAGGCAATGGAAGCCCGCTGTCCTTGACCATCTCCTTGTTGACTTGTATTCGAAATAGGGCCAAGTACATCATTGATACATGGTATTTCATTCTTTTCAAAGTAAGTACGCAATTTAGTATAAAATCCATCAAAATCTTCGATGGTTCTCAAACGGCCCATTTGTTGAAGACCCCATTGTTCACACAGACGTGTTACCCATCCCATACGTCTCTCTGCGTTTTCAATGACTGGTTCCCACTCGCGTACTTTGGCACGCAGGTCGCCCATATGTTTGACGATGTCCCCCATATTGGGTGGAAGCGCTTCACTGACAGTAGTTCTAATCATGTTAGCCAATTTAGGTCCTTTACCGTTGGTGGATACGGCGATCTGAACTGGCCCGTCACGATGTTGACTCATGAAATAGAAATCACACATGGGTGGTACATCGGCGACATTGACAGGAATACGTCGTTCTCGGCAAAGTTTTCCAATACGAAGCGATTCGTCGTGATCATCAAGTGCTGTAAGTACCATATCGACATTATCGAGATCGGCGTCTTGAAAAGGCCGATCAATCCAATTCACTTCTTTGTTGTTGATACGATGTTGAACCTCGTCATTTAAACCTTGAGCTGGAGCAACAACCGTAACCTTGGCATCGGCAATCTTTGTAGATTTGATTCGTTGAGCAGCAACATTTCCGCCACCAACGATTAACACGTTCTTATCAGCAATGCGGTATGCAACAACAAGTGATCCACCGCCTTCAATAGGAGGACAGTCAGTCATATTTTTGGATTGTATTGGTATATAGAAGTTATTGTAGTGGCAAAAGTTATTGTTTCGGCGCTGGACAGGCGTTTTACTGCTGTAAATGAAAAAAAGGCATCATCTTTTTCCTGATAACGATATTTATAAAAGTCAAAATTTCGCATCTGTTGCCTATCACTGCTCTCTTCATTTTTTCCGTCTCTGACAGTTCAATGACATGATTCTAGGAGAGTAACTACTTATCATCAAACCGCATACGTAAAAGATATTTCACACTGTAGATAGAAGGAAGAAGATAATGTACCAAATATATAAATATCTTGGTTGGTTTCTATTATATATTTAAAGGTACCGTGCTTAACTATGTATTAACTCAGTCAGCACCAGAAACATTAACTACATAGCTATCATTTATTTCTGAATGGTGAAGCGTCTAACACAAATATACTGCGTGATATATGTATATATGCCTCAATTTTACTATCGAAGCCCATTATCATACTTAATATTATACTAGCAATCCTTCCACGCTTCGCTTCGAATCATTTAGTGGTTTCCGTCGCAAAGCGGGAGGTCCTCCCTTTTGACCCCGCCCGAAAGGCGCTTCGTGCCTGGTAGTAAGCGTGTTCAAGGCTGTATAATAGTTTTTAAGTTTAACTATATCAATCAAATATGTTGTTAAAATGGGTTTGTTGAGTATGCCACAACAGAGAGAGTGCAGCTTGAAAAATGCTCTTTTTTATGAATTAGCTATAACTTCTGTGTAATTTCAATATAATATATTTATATACTAAATCATTTTATAAAAGATATAAACATTAATCGCCTTACGTACCAATTACGTATTCCTTGAATCTTATCATTATATCTTTCTTTTACCGTCTTCTCCTATAAGACACTTTCATTATAGAAGATTGCAGAAAAAGAGTATATTTTTTTGATTAATAAATGAAGTCAAATATACATATATGCATGTTTACGTGCGTGTGGTACAAGATATTAGACTATTGCCAATGAGGATGCTATCAATTAAAATTTGAGAGGGAAAAGCTTAGCTTCATATAATTTACTTTTTGTAATTGGCAACATTATAAACAGCTTGCTATTGTACATATACTAGAATAAGTACCAAGGTACCGCAGTCAAGCATTAAAACTGTCATCTCTTCAAACTTAGGAATCGCTCCAAACAACCCAAAACCATACTATGTTATGTAATGCTGATCGTTATGGACATCCCACGGTTTATGATTCTTCAAGATAGACAACAATCTGTCACAATAATGCTGTACTTTTCCCTCTATAACTATTTAGACAATTAAATGCCTGATTGTAATTTTAGAAAGGGTTGTGTAATTGATATTAACAGTTTAATTTTAAAAAAAGGTTTTTATATTACATATTTTCCACTGTATCATTATGTAAACAAGCGAGGACTACATGTAACTCATATGAATATGGTGAAAAAGAAAAGCATTCACTTTATTAACGTTATATATAGATAGTTAGTTAGGGATTACTGTAGGTATAAAACATGCTTGATTTTATTTGTGGGATGTTCACAAGGCCAAAATATCGGGTGTCTGTACCAAAGCCCTTCGATGTTTGATATGTATCTTTTATAGCGATACTAGTTCATGGAAGATTCTCTTCAAAAACTATAACATGATTCTTTCTTTTTTTTTTTTTTGAATTGTTTTTATTGATTCAGGTATTTGAGCCTCAATATGATTCTGTACATTACGAGGTAGAGGTGAAGGTGAAAAAAAGATAGGGTAACGTGATACGAGATTTTGGTAGTATTGACTAGCTATAAGGGAATTCCAAGGTAGTTCTTGGAAACCCGATTTCCCATGCATAGACCAGATAGTTTGTAATATGAGATTAATTTGGGGTAAATGAGTAGACCAGTGGCAGTCTTCATTGATAAAACGTAGATGAAGCAAACCCCACAGGTGATCAGAATAAATCGATGTTGTAGTTGAAAGTGTTGATAACATTTGTTGCCAAAAAGCAGATTTAAGAGGAACATAATTCTTTCTAATCTATCATTGAATTTTTAAAAAACCTTAGAAGGGAACACCACAAGAAAAACGGAGCTTAAATCCAATGGGTATCCATGATGTTTTCATAGCCAATTTTTATACTTTTGTCCTGCACACTTTAAACAGCTTTTTAACACTGCTTTCCCTTCCCAAAAAGTGTATACACCATGGTCGATCAGGACCCACACACCATGGAACCTGATCAAAATACCAACTGTGTTACTTCTAATCTCATGGTAACTTTTCTATAACAGATGTATTTTTCTTCATATTTTTTTTAAAAAGGAACATTCGAAATAAATAATAAAAAAGAGGCACACGACGACAACCACAGAAAACAGGAAAAAACAGCTTTAGTAAAGCTTTCTCTTTTTATGTGTAGAAAAAAGGTCCTGGGCGACGTAAAAAGCAGCAAAAAGCTAAAGACACCGATCGCCCTAGAACACTATTCGACACGGACGGAAATGTAAGCGCACAAAATATTTTGAATCCTGAATTTAGCACTGCGCGATCAACGCGCAACGCTCGAAAACAGCTGGCAGACGACAACGACGATTACAATGGAACATTGCCTCCTGTAAAACGACAAAAACTTAACGATCATCAGCCTATACGTGGACGTGGTCGAGGGCGACCGCCGAAACGAACTAAGGAAAAGCTTTTGGAACAAAGTCCAACATCACCGCTTGACAAAATACGAAATCGTGTGTTAAGTGACAAATCGAAAGAACTACAAGCTATCTATGACCATCATACCAACACTGTCAGGGAACTATATCATCTTGAAGTTAATCAAAACATGTTAGACTATGATCCTGCTGCGGTAACACCTGGAAGTTTTCATGACGAGCGTTTCAACAAGGTAGACTCCCTATTTTCTTTTTTTTTTTGCCCTGTTTCGTTATATGTAAAACAAAATAGAGAACATCGTGACCATATATATTTGGTACTAATATACACATGTTTAATTTAGTTTGCGCATAGTTATGATTTATGGGAAAGGGCAGCTATGTATTTAGGAAGAAATGACCTGATTCACATGCTGCAAGATGTATTTGCCGAAGGTAGCAGCACAAGGGGGTCAACATCGACAACAAAAAAGGCTGTTCAATATTATACTGGTAGCGAAGTAAGACGTTTCGTTCGACAATACCCAACATTACAGGATTATTTAGCATCTTTTGTATCGATCGATGACAATGAAGACATTACACCAGATGAAGCTGATTCGCTTGTCGATAAAGAAGCCATCACACGAGAACGCATTAATGCACTAAATACACGTGGTGGGTTTTCTACGCGACTACAAGCTGTTGCAAATCGAAGACCTCAACTTGAACGTAATAGGAGTGATACTCTACATGATGTCATTGTATCACAAGCCGTGACCACATCCAAACTTTTTATTAGTAACTCAAAACATCGACGAAATGCAGCGCGAAAATGTGCCAAAGCAATTGAACGACATTGGGAACTGATACGAACACACGATGAACGGTTAAAAAAGAATGAAGAAAGAAGGATGATGCGACTTGCTAAGCGTACAGCACAACATGTTATGAAAAAATGGAAAGTTGTGGAACGCGTATGTGAAGCTCGATACAAGGAAATTCTAAAAGAGGAACAAGCACAAGAAGGACGACGTCATTTACAAAAAATTCTGGAACACTCGGAACAAATGTTAGGTGTACGGAGGGGAGAACTTACATCATCACGTAAACTGACAATGCCATCGCCGGATGAATCACCGACCTCACCTTCAGTGACTCCTGCTTCGTCTTCGTCTTTAGTAACGACACCTCAAATTAGTGAAACAGAAGCCGCACCAGCAACACCAACACCAACACCAGATGTAAATATGACATTAATAAAGGAAGATACATTGGCAAGAGCTAGTGATGATGAATTTTCAGGAAGTGATGAGGTAGATGGCGATGATCATATAATTTTCGACGATGATGAAGAAAGCGAGGATGATGATGACGAACTACGGGAATTGGAAGCAGATCAAGATTTGGACGTGGAGGAGTTGATTAAAAAATATAATTATCGACTGGAAAGCGAAACAGATGAAGAAGCTGATGATGAGCAAGAAGAAAAAGAGGCAGAAGAATTCAAAGAAGCAAAAGGAAAAGTGGACGAAATAGAGGAATCTGATCAGGAAATGTTGGAACGAGCAACGCCTGCAGCCAGTCCTGTACAAGAAAAAACTGAAAAGATTGTTGATATGGAAGAAGTTGAAATTAGCAAAACACAATCGTTAGAAGTACCACAAGAAGTTCCCGGTATCGAAGACGATGATGATCAGACTGTTACAGTATATGGCTCAGACATGACCGATATTGAAGAGGAGGACAATGGCCAAGTTGTTCCCAAAGAACTGGACCAACAAGATTCGCAAAAAATTAAGACGGTGACCACTGATGCAACAAATAGTGCAACAAGTCACCAGTCTGCTATACAACCTACTGGAACAACATTATCAACAACCAAAGTCGACACACAAATCCCTTTTCTTCTACGTGGCACGTTGCGTGAGTATCAGCATGTTGGATTGGACTGGTTGGCAAGTTTATACGCCAACGGATTAAATGGTATTTTGGCTGATGAAATGGGTCTTGGCAAGACAATCCAAACGATCTCTTTGCTTGCATATTTGGCATGTGAGATGGGGATATGGGGACCTCATCTTATCGTTGTACCGACAAGCGTCATTTTGAACTGGGAAATGGAATTTAAGCGCTGGCTTCCAGGTTTCAAAATTTTAACATATTATGGTACGCCCAAAGAACGAAAAGAGAAACGATCAGGATGGTCCAAGGAAAATGCTTTCCATGTATGCATCACGTCATACCAACTGGTAATTCAAGATCAGAATGTGTTTAGACGCAAAGCATGGCAATACTTAGTCCTTGATGAGGCACATCACATCAAGAACTTTCGATCACAGCGGTGGCAAGTTTTGCTCAATTTCAACTCTGCCCGTCGATTACTTCTCACTGGTACGCCATTACAGAATAATCTTATGGAATTATGGTCTCTGCTTTATTTTTTGATGCCGAATGGGGTATCCGAATCAATGCCTATTGGGTTTGCAAGTCAAAAGGAGTTCCAAGAGTGGTTTTCTCATCCAGTGGACCGAATGATTGAAGGTCAGCAAGGAATGGATGCCGATTCTCGTGCAGCAATTCAGAAGCTGCATACAGTATTACGACCTTATCTATTGCGAAGACTGAAAGCTGATGTTGAGAAGCAGTTGCCAGAGAAACATGAGCATGTAGTTTATTGTCGATTATCCAAAAGACAACGGTATCTGTACGATGATTTCATGAGTCGTGCCAAAACCAAAGAGTCTTTAGCAAGTGGAAATTTTTTGAGTATTATTAATTGCCTTATGCAGCTTCGCAAAGTATGCAACCATCCAGATTTGTTTGAGGAACGACCGGTTACTACAAGCTTTGCAATGGACGACCAAGTACAATACTCAGGACAATATTTGGAAAAGCTTATTCGCAAGCGTTTCAGTATTCAGCTCCCCAATCTGGAATCTATTAATCTGATGATTGTTGGAAACGAACAAAATATGTCAACCATGGTGGCGCAAAGGTATGATCGATTGGATGCTGCTAAGAATTTTGTTCGTGCCATTGCAAAACATCAATCATGCATTGATATTGCAGAAGCCCGCGGTATAATATCAAGTCGCTATCAAGAGCTGAAAAGTTTTGCTGGGCGATATGGACATCATGATTTGAAAAAGTATCAAAAATATAGACAAATTGAGCAACACTATGATGCGGTTGATCGGTGGTATTCACTAATGTCTATCAACAAGCTTCGATGTTCTCAGAGACCTATTTTGGGGGCTAATCTTATTAGTCTGTGTCAAACAGCAACTCAAAGATACAATTATCGATTTTTCCCTGCGAAGCACTATGATGATCGTAACTACTTAAACCGAAGTGACATCATACGCCATATCGTTCAAGGTTATGATGAGCGAATTAAACAGAATATAGATATTATTGAACGTTATGGTTTTGTTACTCCTGGGGCAGTAATTCGACATTCTACTGGAGTTATCCCTGAACTTGTTCCGTCCGATGTATCTACGCAAGTACAGGCCAGGCTATATCAAGTATTGCGTAATGATATATTTCATCCGATTCACTCAAGGCTTACGATTGCATTCCCTGACAAACGATTGTTGCAGTACGATTGTGGCAAGCTGCAAAAGCTAGATACCCTGTTGAGACAACTGGCTGCTGGAGGACATCGTGCATTGATATTTACTCAGATGACTCGAGTGCTGGATGTTCTTGAGGTGTTTTTAAACATCCATGGGCACCGGTATCTACGACTGGATGGTGCAACGAAGATCGAGCAACGACAAGTATTAACAGAACGGTTTAATAATGACAAGCGTATTTTGGCATTTATCTTATCAACACGCAGTGGTGGTCTTGGTATTAACTTAACTGGGGCAGACACAGTCATTTTCTATGATTCAGATTGGAATCCCTCCATGGTAAATATTTCATTTCTATGATTTCTTTTTTTCCCTTTCTCTCTTAACTCTCATTCTCTAATTTTATTTCGATTGATTCTGATAACATTGCAGGATAAACAATGCCAAGATCGCACACATCGAATTGGACAAACGCGCGACGTACATATATACCGTTTTGTCACAGAATATACCATTGAGGAAAATATTTTCAGAAAAGCAAATCAAAAAAGGTACGTAGTGAGTCTTTTTTTTAACACCTTGCCCTTAATCATGCTGCTTTTAACAGTTATATACAATAATATATAACTCATATATTCAATTATCATTAGGTTATTGGATAATGTTGTTATTCAAGAAGGCGGATTTACCAATGATTACTTTCAAAAAATGGATTGGTGGCGTGATTTACCGGAAGTCACTGGAAAAGAAACTAATGCTGTAACACCAAACATGGATATTGAACAAGCACTACTGCAAGCAGAAGAAGACGAAAATGATGCGCGTGCAGCTATCACGGCGCGTAATGAAATGGATATGGACGAAAGAGAATTTAATGAAGCCCGTCTTCAGTCACGAAGTCCTTCAGATTCCCCAGGTCCTCCGGCGAGCACTGTTGTCACACCGGCAGATGTCACCGTAGCAGATGTTGAGGATGGATATATGGAAGAACAAATGGCAGCAGAAGAGGATGAAGAGAACGAAGAAGGAGACATGCAACTTGATGTAGGACATGTTGACCAATACATGTTGCGTTTCTGGGAAAGAGAGATGTTCGGACACTTCCTTGGTTTTGGTGGCTTAACGGATCATCACGAATAAGATGGTTAAAAAACCCCAACTTTCAAAAGTATACAATCTTATTATTACAAAATATTCTGCATACTTCCTCCCTTATTAAAAGAACACACACCATCATTCATTACATACATAAAACATCATTTCACTGCATATATTACTTCTTGCAACATATTCAAACTCACGTTACTACCCTATTCATTAACAATTTTTCTCACGCAAAACACACATCATATACACACAACGCATACATATGCATACTATACTATACTGTAACTGTTTTTTTTATCTTTTGTAAATATACTACCTTTTCGAGTAATAGGATAAAGCCGTTGATTGGGGAACAGGGGGTGAAGAGAAACAGAAAACATGTTTTCTTTGTGGGGGTGGAAGAGAGCGCTATATTTTCAAGCAGAAGAAAACTTGAAAAACTTGAGTTAAATTGAGAATAACAGCGGGAGAATAGTAATACTATTGATCAACTGCAATCCACATCATGCACTCGAATGGTCTGTGTACACGAAACTTTTACCTATTGAGGTTTGAGACTGGCTCTGCAGAACAAAAGCAGGTAAATATTTTAATAATACAAAGGTTTGATTTCGCGCGACATAATCACAGGACACTAGTAAAAATAATATATATATAAGTCTTGTTTGTTTTGTCTCTCTCCAACCCCCGTTTTCTTCGCGGGCTATTATTATAAGAACTCCTGACAAAATTTCTGATCAGCGGTACAACTATCGCACTTAGATTAAAACAGAGCTTAGTAGTCATAGCAACAAAGAAAAATACCCCAAACATTCTCGAAGTGTATTATGATCGACAATCCCTTCGATACAAAAAGTAGTGGAACAGCGTGGTGAGCAGCCAAAAGAATGTCCGATCACCATTTTATAAGGTGACTATAACAGCAACCACCAAGTGACAAAGAAATATAGTGTCATTTGTGATCCGATGACCATTATTATTTTGGAATATTAAATTTGTTGTTAAGTCGTAAGATCAAAAATTATATTGTATACTATTTTGGTAGGTTTATAAGTTTTTCATATTTATTTATTTTTATTTATTCAAGTATAGTAACAATGCATAAAGTTTCGAACTTAACTCATTAAATTTTTTGGGGGTTAAAAAATTAAGAAGGGTATAGTCACATGAGTTTTTTATTTTGGTCGAGAAGCTCGCTTTTTTTACTCCAAAGAAAAAAAAATTAGTATGTCAATCTCCGTTCTTAACAAACGAAAAAGAAAAAACTATCACATTTGCATGCAGCGTATGTCAAAATAAAAATCAAGGGAGATAGGAAGGGGAAAAAAAAGTAAAAAAAAAAAAAAAAAAGTAGAGTAACTAGCGTCTAACGTGAATAACAGTTTTACATAGAGAAGAATAAAAAATAACAATAGAGATATGAAAGGTGTGAAAGTTTCAATGGGAGGTGTTACTACATTACTATTATATTGTTATTATTAAAATCTGTGGAAAACAACAGAGAAGGTAAAGTGGATGTTGATGAGCTTATATGCTGCCGGAGAAACAAATACAAAAGGAGATATACAATAATTAAACTACACAGCCAAACAACAACTCATAAATCAACTCACTTAACAAAAAGCTGCTACCAATTTACATTAACCAATTTATATTGTTTCTATCTAGAACAGAGATCCACTATGAAATCTTCGATCGCGGATTTCTCTTATTAACTTGAACCTCTGTGCCAACTTTTGCACATGTGGTTAAAATGCACTGCCCGATCAGCTAGGTGCTGCTCAATTTTAGTGGTTTTCAAACGCTTGTTCTGCACGGACATTGCGGCCATCTAATTCAGATTTGGTAACACCTTGGGGGGTTGCAAGCGATTGACGTATTTTCTTGTATGACATTGTATTGTTGTAAAGGGCAAGTAGGTGGACGATCATAACGTTGACTTTTGGTTGGAAATATATATAAAGGGAGATCCGACGCTTTGTTTTTTGTTTCTTTTTTCGCTCTTTTTTTTACCACAGCTTTTTTTTTATTGTTTCGGATTTTTCTCTTTCTCACCTCTTCTTCTCTCTTTCCACTTTTCTTTGTTTTCTTTTGTACCCCTTATTTTTTGTTATTTCTTTTGATTGAAATGCCATCAGAAAAGTATAAACGCTCCTCTCTCCGCAACGCTGCAAAAAGTTTCTTTGGCAATTTCAGTGCTGTATCCCCGTATTCATTTGGTAAGAGTAAGTGAACGCACAGACTTGGGGGGGGTGTGGGAAGAGACCGTACCTATTCGCAACATCATATACAGATGACTCATTTACTATTTTTGTTTTCATTGTTCTTTTTTTTTGCCAGGCTTATCATTGTCTCCCCATACATTTACTCTACTTGAGGACGGGTATGTTTACTTTTTAATATTTACTTAAGTTAAAAGAATCATAAACTCAACCTCGCTATTATTTTTTCATATGCGTATACATAGTGATGCTGCCTCACAAGCAGACCGTCGTTCAGCTCACAATGCATTGGAACGTCAAAGACGCGAAAACTTAAACACCAAATTTCAAGAACTCGCCCATGCTTTGCCTTCTTTGCAAACTGTTCGACGCCCAAGCAAAACGATGATTGTAGCAAAGTCGCTCGAGTTTGGTAATATACCAATTAACATATTTCCAAAAAAAAATAGATCCCCCCTAACTAAAAAGTAAAGCAATATAAACTCGGGAGCTAATTATAATTATACAATATTTTACAATAATAGTGTCAAGCAGTCTTAGCCGTGAATCGAATTACAAAAATGAAATTACTGATTTGCGTAAAAAAAACGAAAAACTTCGAAAACAAGCTTCATGCTTGCCTTCAACTCAAACGAAACGTCGACCTTCTACACCACTCCAAACAAATTCACCAACATCTTCGTTGCCTTCACCACCATTACAACAACATTATCCTCAAGAAGAACAACAACATCAATCAAAACAACAAAGATCATCAGCCATGGTTCCTGCGCATCGACTTGAACATAGTACTTATCAAGATGATCACCACGAAAAAAAAATGATTCAAAAGCGCTATCAGCAACAGCAATTACAACATCAACAGCAGCAACAGTTCTATCAATTTCAACAAGAACAACGTGGAAAATATACCATAACTCAAGAATCCCAACAACCAATAATGAGAGACCCTTTTTTCTCAACTACTGAGGTAGATTATGAAAGCTGGATGGCATCTACTGCTCCTGCTGTGATGCCTGAAAGAGATTATTGCTTTTATGATAATGATCCTTGTTTGATGACTTCCTCTACAATGTATCAACGCGATCCATTGACGACGGTCCCACCACCATCTTACTATTACCAACCTACGACTATGAATCCAGTTATGATGTTTGCTTCTACAGTACCTGGAGTAGCAATGCCACCACCGCCATCTGTAGAAGTATATCATTCTCCTGTAGATGGGGTTCCTACTAGGAGCCCACTTTCTTGAATTTTATAAGAAAAAAGGAAACCAAAAAAAACCATGTATTTTTTCTTTTTGCAAAACAATTGTTCTCTTCTTTTTTTTTTTTGATTATATTATAGTAGTTGTAAATAGTTTTCTTTTTCTTACAAAAACCCACAAATATTTTTTGTCATGTCTAGCTTAGTATAACTGTGTACTTAAACAGCATTTTATTTTACCCTTATTATTTCATTATTGTTACTATTAGTTACCCTTTATTATGCCCTTATTTCTGTTTCATTCTCTCTATTTATCATATTATAATAATAACATAAGTGCGACACACGCTTATGATCACGTTCAATCTAATGCCGATCATTTACTTTTTTGATATGTCGATCGTTCCCAATTATTGACACTTTTTCTTTGCCCTATTTCACCCCGATTTGTTCTTCTTTATAATACAACATGCCATTAAATATTCCCCCAATTATATTTCATCAAAGTTCAGGGACCAGTACAATAAAAACAAGCCCGCCTATTTCTTATCATGAATGGGGGGTAAATGATTGTACTTGTATTACACATTTTTGTTTGTAAAAAAAAAGACCCATGACTTGTTGGCGCTGATCGTTACCCAAAAAGACAAAACAAAGAAAATAGTTTGTGTTGCAAGAAAGAATAAAAAAAAGTTTCTTTTATTTTTACATGATAACGTGTTTTGTTGTTGTAAAAATATTATTTTTTTAGTCGAAAAGACCGAAACCCATATCGTCATCGGATTCTTCCTTTTCTTCTTCCTTGGCTTCTTCAGCGGGAGCATCAGCAGCGGCACCACCAGCGGCAGCACCACCAGCAGCGGCAGCACCACCAGTAGGAACGGAAGCAAGCTTCTCCTTGCCTTCAGCAATAACCTAAAACCAAATATAATTTTAAGTATAAGTATAATTGTATATACATATATATATATTTGTTTTTTCACTAAACTTTGATTGTATTTGATCTATAATGAATCCCGAAAGCAAAAGTAGAAAATGTTAAAATGAATTTTTTTTCTTTACCTCATCGACGGTCTTGCCTTCAAGGGCCTTGACCAAAGCATCAACGCGTTCAGCTTCAGCTTCAACACCAACGGAACCGAGGACAGACTTGATGTCAGCAGCGGTAGGGGCGGCCTTGCCACCGGCGACGAGAAGGAGATAAGCAGCCAAGTACTTCATGTTGAATTTAAATGGAGAGAGAGAGAAGGAAAAAAAATCTTATGGGCCGTTCACAAATTTTTTTTTGAGAGCTGAGCGGGCTGAAGGCGGAAAACGCGTCACCTTTGAAAAAACGCCACCCAAAAACGGAGACTGGTATCAATTGACAACCTATTTACTAAATTCAATAGTAAACAGAAAAAAAGATATTATACATTGCATTAATTTTTTTATGCGACATAATTGTAATTATTTTGGATATCTTAAGTAAACTTGTTTATGTTTTCTTTGGTTACTATGTCTTTTTTTTTCTTTGATGATTTCATCAGTTTTTTTGTGACAAAATACCAATTTAGTAAATTTTTCATCCTGTTCATCTGTCGTACATAATAAACAAAACTAGTCCGACCTGTCAAGGTGGTTTCTCACCTTTAACTGGTGAATCGACTTTCTTTTTACTTCTCCGAATTTTAATTTTTTCAACTGCTAAGTTTTACTATGTTCAATGTATATTTGGTCAACGCTAAAATACTTAATGCTCTTCATAAAATATATTTATTATTCCTAGATGTTATATTATAGTTATAACAATAAGCTCACAGATATGTAATAATGGAAAGAATCGAAAATGTAGAAGAATAAACAACAGTTGATATTTTTATTAATAGATCATCAGTTACGTACTTCATAGATGAAGGACGGATCTTATCATGATATGAATATATATATATATATATATAGTATTTTTCGATAAAAGCCTTATAAGCTATAGCGTGATTTTTTTCTTGTAACTTATTTTTCTTAGTATCTTAATAAGAAAAAACTAATATAAATAGCCAGGAAGCATGTATCGTCATTAATAAGCTCGTGGGTTTCTAATAGAAGATACTTTTTTTTTGTCAAAGATCGGCAATCGGCAGTCATCAGCAGTTAATACTCGTGTATATTTCCAATCACGGATTTATTTTGTATTTTGTATTTAGTTTTTACGTATTGTTTTTCTTTTCAAATAAATAATAGTCTGGTTGCAAAGTTGTGTCTACATGCGTATCATCAATGAAATGGTACGATACGTAATCAGCGAATATTATATTATTTACTAGGTAACGTACAAGAAGATATTGTATAATGTGGTACAATATGTAAAACAGGAATTATACACAACCATATAGAAAAAATAGCTTAGATACGTACTACATATCGTAATATCTCTTGATTAATAGACTATTGTGGTTGGTGATAAACAGTAGTACGGTATTTTTTTGCTTCTTGGTTTACGTACGTAGATACATATCAGTCCCATAAAACTATTATTCTATTGGATGAACCCGGTATATAGTCCCAGAATAAACGACACTAATTAATGCAATTAACTGGCAAAAATGAAATTTAAAGCAATGATGTAACAAGAAAGCAACATGGATAATTAACAGATGTATTACAAAGATAGAAATTTTTTAGAGTAGTATCATACTTCGATTCCCAACTTAGCTCAATATAAATATATATATATGGGCTTCTGGATATTTATCATTATATCTGTGCGCTCCATGCTATTTATTTTTCAATTGATGTTAACAATTATAAATGCTTCAGACTTTTATTTGTTACATATACTCTGTATGTATTTAGACTACTTTTTCAAGAGAGAAATAACACACTAATTCCGAAAGGAAATAATGTGGAATATAGTGTATTTTTGAGTTTTGCACTCTCACCTTTTCAACCTTCTAAAAATTTTCAGAAAACATAAGGTCTCGCACATTGCGAATCGCATTAATTTTTCTGTTTTTTTTTTAGTTCAATAAAATTCAAATCAACTGCTAGCAGTACTAAGTCTTTGAGAATAAAGCTGAGGATAAGGGCATTGCATCTTATCTGCTGTCATTATTAGTACTTACACAATCGTAATATACAGTATTGCTATTTTCAAAACCATCATTTTCATTGCGGCGAATTCGCGCCTTATTTGTGACAAGAACTCAAAGCCATCACTGGTGCAAAATGTAGGAATTCATTTTAACAAGCTTATAATATAAATTAAAATATATGTGTATACGTGCCCAATATTATTTTTCCAATGACAGCAATTAGTAATAAAACCCATTTCGCAAGTTACCCACTACATACTTGCTTTTCTATACGAAATTACATTTAATGAACAGTACGTAAGATAAAATTCAGTCACCATTCATACCATATACACTTTTCCGTCCCGCGAGATTAACTTAGCATTAGAAAGTGGAAAAAAAAAGATTAGTCATTTTTAACGAAAGTTCTTCGATAAACTGACCAATTGAGTGACCTAGACGCTGGTTGTGGTAAAGAGAACTAAATTTATGAGAATTCTCAATATTTCACCTCATCCTCAAACTGAATCATAAGCACCCAACATGTTTTCATACTATTTTTGTCTATTTTCTTTTTTTAATTTTACCTTGTTTTAATAGTAATCACTTGTTAACTTTTCATCTTCAACAGAAACTTCTTGTTTAGCATACGTATTTATTACTTTTATTTTATTGTCTAACCGTTTACTCATCGCTATCAGCAATAAAAAAAACCAGATACCCATAGACACAAATTAATTCTACTTTTTTATACTGGTAAGCATTAATAAAATAATATATTCAGAGAGAATTCTTCCTGTGTCACACAAAATCTTTTAATAATAGAGATTGTTCTTTTTGTGTGACGAAAACTGTTTCACTCCTTCCTCCCTCACCCTAAAAAAGTCTCCATAACGGCATGCTGCAGTCGCCTGCTTGTCCATTGTTAAAATAGCAAAGGAATATAGGAGCCATATTACTCCCCCTAGTCTTAAATTGTTATATTATTATACAGAATGTTTTTTCTCTCTCTCTTTCTGAAAAGCAGCAACAACACTAAGATGCAAGAAAAACAAAGTAAGACATAACACTCTTTCTAACAACTTTTATGTAAAAATGTACTGTATATTATTCAAAACAAAACAAGTATAGGTATTTATTAGTGTATGTGTGCAAATGATCAATATTATATCACATTATGGTTATAACTAAATTAATATACACTATCCCCACCAATCTTCTGGGATTGATTTACAATTTAGTATAATTTATGCGTGTATCTTACTATATCGATTCTGTTAACAGGTTAGTAGTTTTAACGTGATTGCTTCGTTATGCTGATCTTTCTTTGTTAAAATAAGGAACAGTAAAAAGAAACTAGTAGTTATAATGAGTTTCATCTTGAGAATAGCAAAACTATATATATCTTGAGAAAAATGTTATTATGATTGGTGCTATTTTTTATGCTACTAATCATTTCTTGTTCCTTTTTGGTTCTTGAAAATTAGAATTCTATCTTTGGGAAAGGGTCTAACTATCCATTTCTGGATGTGTAACAGAACAATTTCATTATTGATTGGGGTTTTTCCAGCAATCATTAGCGGGAAGATCATCACTATTTATTTATTTAAAATTACACTCATATTATTATAAGTATCCTAGCAATATATATATATATTGGTATTATTACCCTTGATCGAGAAAGATGAAAGAGAAGTAAAAATAATTGGAAAATTGAGTTTCACCGTTCTGAGTACAGTTCTATAGCATTACGATAAATTACGCAATTCTCTTTTATTAAATATATTATTACTATTGTACATAGTATGATGGCCACTTTTCTTTATGATGATCAACCTGTTTATTTTTATTACAGGGACTTGAAATCAGAATCATTCCTTATTCTTATTCGATTTTGGAATATTAAAATATTATTATTAGTACGTAGCTCCTTGTTGTTTGTACACGTAAACGATCGTCATGTTGTTGGTTGAGTGGGGTTACTATAATTTAATTTCCTCCTTTTTTTGTTGTGTATAGCAAGTTGATGGCTCAAGTCACTCATTGGATTAAATAGATCTGTCGAATAATAATGACTATGACATTGTACTACAGTTTACATTATTCTGTTTTGGCACATATCATTGTTCAACACACTCAAAATCTTAATCCAAAAGAAGTATATAATAGTTCAATGTGTGCATTTGAGTACGTATGGCTCCGTTTTCTTTCAAAGCTTTTGGGTCCAGGCTCTTGATACAGAGAATCTGAAGTAAAAAAATTAAAAATAGCAAGTGTACATTATCGAGGACCAATATCCAACATTTAAAGACATTGATACTTACGATACTTCGAACACTATTATTAATATAGTTTCCTCCACTGGTCTGCTGGTCTTTATAAAACCTAAAGTAGTTGAATATGGGCTGACAAATATTCAACATTGTCATTTCAATATTCTCAAAGTACGTACACAAGGCTCAAACAAAAAGACTAGCAGAATTTATACTTCAATAAATGGTAGATTCCCCCTCATTTCACAATATAACGCGACATCTATACTATTGCTTGTGATTGTTGAATTGGTTGTTCCACACGAGTAAAATTTTGTGTCTTCTAGTAAAGCAGCTGCCAAATACCCGATGACCTTTCACAATAACAAAGTATGCGTGGAAATAAGCCAATAAAACCAAAAAGAATGGTCTAGCGTTAACCGACCACGTCTCCGATAAAAAATCGAAGAGCATGAAATAAGTCGTATTTACTTTTATATTACAAAAGTTAGTTAAATTGAATGTCGACATAGTTAGCATCCTTGACGTTCATATAATGAGAACTTGTTTTTTTCTATTTTGTTTTTCAAAAAAGAAAACCTCACGCTTATTGGCGGTGGCATTTCTCTGGCTTTTGTGAGACATTGCATAGGATCCTAATAAAGCTACAAACAGGTGGAGTGATTTTTTACTTAGCTTTACAGAATTATTGTAAAATATTGCTATTCTGTAATCTTTTTCTTCTTACACTACTGTAAACATGTGCTCATAACGTATCTTTACATAAGATACTGGTATATGTTGGGAGTGCTAAAACGCACAAAATATACTTACATACCGCACGTGTTATATATCAGATCTGAGCGTAATCCAGGCGTAAATTTTAAGTCTCGTGAAGTGCAATTTTTGAGCACATATTGGTAGAAAAGGATTGGGTGGCAGAACAAACAACATCTTGTACTACCGCTTCTTAAAAATGTTGGTTATTATATGATTCTATTTCTTATATGTATTATTTCTTAAGTAGTCTATTATAGAGTTATTTACTTTTTTCTCTATTATTCATATTGCTCTTATTCAATATATTACACTGGGGTTACACCAAAGACGTGCAATAATAAAAAAGTATGTTCTAATAGCCGCGGTAACATATTGTAATGGCCTTATTGCTTGAATGACAAAATATAGTACATTGGTTTATGTAAGAACTTGTTTCATTTTACGAATTTTTCAATATTGTGACAATATCCTGTTTATGAACTCATAAAATAAAAGAGAAAAAGGCGATTTGACCAAAATGGAGAAGAGACCCTCAGATACTTTTATACATTCTTTTGACAGGTGCACAGTTCATTTTATTCTATATGTAACAGTGATGTTTCAATTGTTTATTTAATCCCTATTTTTTTTTGGTATGAAAATATCAATGAAACTGGCAACAAGCCGGCAAGCGACATATACACGTATTATTATTAGCACTAAAAATGTATCTATCAAACGGTTGACGAGAAATAAATCTCATTTTCTCAAATAATGGTTTTAAAGATGAATATAATCAAGCGATAGGTATTATACTTCCTGATAGATTCGTAGCGAAGCAGCAGCTAATATTTGGGGCTATAAAAATAGCCAGATAGACATTTCTTATTAATATAAAAGAATGATGCCATAGTATAACCCTGAATTTATTGCTTTGTACTGACAACCTTATCTTTCTTGGGGAAGTCACGCGTTTCTTTTCGAAAGTTACTCTATATAGTAAAAATGAATAATTGTAGAATGACAAATGTTAGACGGTAAGTTATTTTATTACTTTCGATTAATATCAAGCCACAGATTATATGACAACATCGAATAAAATATGAATGATTCTCCTGTTTACAAAAATAATTACATCACCGTTTGGTACGTAATAAAATCTCAGGAACGGCAAGAATATTTTATATCGTTTGTGACAACAAATTTAATAGAAGTCTGGGTATTGCACTACAATGAACTTGTTTTTATGAAACATCAAGCCAAGATAAAAGATTGATAGTTGTAAAGCGTTCGGGAACTTGCAAACGTTAATCTGTCAATGACCTTAAATCGTATACACTGCCATAACAGGAAAGAAAAGTGGAAAAGGTACAGCCAGTTTGCGATCTAAATTTGGATAATGTCGCACAGAGGTTTCCATCACCAGCCCCGCCTTTACTTGTTCAAGCTGATTTTTCTTCTTTCCTCCTCTTTTTTTTTTCTTTCTCCACCGTGCCGCTGTCATCACACACTTATATATATATATATTTGTATATACATATATACACTTAATTATTCGATTACGAAATGGCAGCAGCAGCACGTCCTTTTAATCCTAACGATTACCCGGTCGTCATTGGCATTGATTTCGGTTAGTAGAGTGGTTTATTCTTCTTGTAGAAAATAGACCTGCAAAAAAAAAGGCATCTCCTTTTTTTTACCACAGAAAAGAAGCAAACAGAAACTTCTTCGATGACATAAAAGCGTTGACCTATAAAAAAAATAGGTACTACATTTTCGGGATGTTCCTATGCCTTTATTCAAAACGATGAAGTTGTCGATATTGTCAGATGGTAAATATTTAAATACATATACATATATTATCTACCTTTTTTTTTTTCTGCGGTTTCAACTCACTTTGTACTAATACTATATTTAAATATAGGCCCAAGCAAAATAATAACGTATATCCCAAGGTAAAATAAAGTTTGGTTACTAATTTTTTCTTCGAGATATTAAGGGTTGACGACTAAGTGCAAGTATATATATATATATATATATATAATCTCTACTGTTTAAAAATATAATAATGATAGACACCTACACTAAACTTTTACCATGGCAACTCAAATCAAATGACGCAATGGGGCAATGCAGCTCGACTAGAGATGCAACGACCAACGGCTCGTAACTCGGTTTTATTGAAACAGTATAAACTTTATTTGGATGAAAATATTGCCAAGGACCTTCCACCTCTTCCTAATGGCTTAACAATTGTTGATGCTATTGCTGACTACCTTGGTGCTTTCCATGATCATGTTGTAAACGAACTTAAGAAGGGTTTTGCCCGAAATTATGGACAACATCAATTCCGATACGTAAGTAATTATCTAAAGCCAAGGAAAACACGATGGATGAGGGGGAGAATAATAATTAAAAAAGGCTTGGCGCGTTATACTCGAGATGGAATAAGGAAAGATGAAGTAAAAATAACCATGATTGCATTAATTTGTATCCATAAATATTGTACAGTGTTTGACTGTTCCCGCCATGTGGTCTGATAAAGCAAAAAGTACTATGCGTGACGCAGCAATTAAAGCAGGCCTGATTAACGAAAACGACCATCGCGACCGACTTATGCTTATCTCAGAACCCGAAGCTGCTGCTTTGTACTGTGAAAAGAAGTGTGATCAGTTCAACCTCAGACATGGTGATCGATTTATGATCTGTGACGCTGGTGGTAAGTATTTGTTTTTTTTTTTATTGAAAATATTGATATCGTATACAGCGCTCTAACTTAAAATACTTAACAAGGTGGTACTGTTGATTTGATTGTATTTGAAATTGATGAGCGAACGGGTCGTAAGTTGCGAGAATGTACAAAGGGTCACGGTCAATCGTGTGGTTCCGTATTTTTGGATCGACGTATGCGCAAGTTATTGAAGAAGAAGTTCAAGGAATATTTATCCTCCATCCCAGCATCCGCTTTTGAAACTATGATGGATACCTTTGTTGATTTAATCAAGCCACAATTTGATGGTATAGAAGATCAATTTATTTCATTACCTGCCTCGATGAACTTGGACTCGCTCAACAATCCAGCAATTGGTTTGGAAGATGGTATGTTATGTATCACAGCTGCCGAACTCAAACAGGAAGTTTTTGAACCAGTGATCCGTGAAGTGCTGGCACTTGTTGAAGATCAGCTTATTAAAGCACAATCATTACAAGCCGTATTTTTGGTGGGTGGTTTCGGTTCATCCAATTATTTGTTTGAACGAGTTCAACAAGAATTTGCACCCAGAGTTGGCTTAGTTGCCGTTCCACCTCGTTGTGAATTGGCTGTGGTTCGTGGTGCTGTATATTTCGGTCTCAACCCTCGTGTTGTTACTACTCGTATTCCTCGATATTGGTATGGTATTGATACTACTACTACCTTTGAAGAAGGTATTGATCCTCCAAGTTACAAAATTGTTCGAGCGGATGGTAGTGTACGTTGTGATAATCGTTTCTCAGTTTACGTACGACGTGGCGAAGCACTCGGTAAGTTTTTTTTTTTTTGTTGGGTTCATCCTGTTTCAAAGGCAACAAATAATCAAGGAGAAAATTGGGACACACGTATATATTTTACTGGATGGCTAATCATTTAATGCTTTGTATAAATTATTATTATAGACATTGATAATTGTGTTTCCAAAGACTTTTTCGCATACTATCCCCATCATACCACATGTACCCTCTATGCTGCTGACACTGAGGAACAACCCCGTTATACAACTAGTCCTGGCGTTCGTAAGGTAGCCAACTTCACTATTCCCATGCCAACACTTCCAGGTGTTATGGAAGGTGAGAAAGTTGACTTGTCTATAAAAATGTACTTTGGTGAAGTCGAGCTTCGAGTGGAAGGTAAATATCGTAGATTTTCTACTTTATATATACGAGAAAGTTGAAGAGAATTATTGCTAACATTTTTTTTATAATTGTTAATTATAGCTGTTATCCGTGGCAAAACTTATGGCACGACATGTACCTTCGATACGGATTAAAAATCTCACTCTTAATGATTTAGAAAGAAAAAAAACAACAACAACCAGAACATTTTTCAATCAAATATATATTCTATCCTTGTCCTCTCTCACAAACACTATTCTTTTCTTTTCTTTTTTACCAAACACCCTTATATTTTTATTGTATTCCTTGTTTCTAGTGAAATACCAGATGCTTTCATTTCCCTTTTTTTATTATTTAAAAATCCGTTTGTCTGTATTTTTATTATTATTGATACGTTTGAAAAGAAAGCGATATTGTAATGATTGTGAAGATATACGTATAGCTGACAATCGGTAAACCAACATATAGTGATCTATCTCTACTATTTGTATATCATATTCCGTGCTAGTTGATTGTGTGCATATTTATTCATATATATCTATATGAGCGGACTAGTGTTTTATACTAAAAACCGTCTATATGATCAAGATATCTGCTCAAATGGTTAGAATTTGATAAAGAGAACAAAGAATTATATATTATTAAAAATAAGCCAATGCCCAAATGTGTTGCAAATACTCATCAAAGAAAAAGTAAACCGAGAGTGTTAATATGGAAAAAAAAATGTCATGAAAAGTGAATTAATTAAATTATGGTCTGGTCAAACTGCGTGACGTCAGTTTTTACAGCTCCACTTGTCGAGCAAGAAAAAAGCAAAATTCAGTCCTTCAAAACAACAACTACCACACTACCTAACCTTATTAACTCCCCGCTCTTTTGCTATACCAACACCTAATGACCGCGCACGATAACAAGGATTGCCTCTACGAAGCCGGTAAAACGACTCTTATTGCCGGTTCGCTCGGTCTTGTCGTTTCTGCCATGCAGAACACTGTACAAAAGCACAAGGAAGGTGCTAAGGGTGTCTTCACTCGAACTGGTGGCACCATCGGTATTTTCGGTAATGGATCTCAATGAAACAGCTAATTCAACAACACCCTACGAGAAAAAAAAAAGAGAGAGACAGAAAAGAGAGAGAAAAAAAACATCAACGAAACAGAAGATAGATAAAAACGATCGACAATTGTTTTTCGAAACTAATATTCTCCCCATATTCATTTTAAATTAATGTATATAGCCGCAATGGGTGGTATTTTCGCTATCACTGAATGTACTGCTAAGGACATTCGCGGTCAAGACGATGCATTGAACGCTGGTATTGCCGGTTGTGCTGCTGGTTTGGCAGCCGGTGTCAAGAGTAAGTAATAAAGGGGAAGAAAGACATAATTAAACGCGTTTTTTCTATGTGATATGTTTTTAATGAAATCTCTTTATTGTTACTAAATATTAGCCGGCTCTATTGCTAAAATGTGTGCCGCTTGTGCTGGTGTTGGTGCTACTATGTTTGCATATGAGTATTCTGGTGAATTGAAGGGTTCTTTGGCTGGCAAGTCTTTGGAAGAACGAAAGGAAGTCAGAGATTCATTCTTTAAGGGATATAAGAAGGCCGAGGAACAAGCATAAATAATTTTCTTCATTCACATTTTTTTATAATCTTCTTATTCATTTATATACTCACGCGATCTCCAATTCCTCTCTCCTCTTTTGCTTACCTTGTCCAAAATACAAGCACAACTCTTTTTTTTAGACAATCAAAAAATTCATCATATTTTTTTCAAAAAAAACAAACACAAATTGTTTCATTATTTTCGAGTGTATTTGGATTGGATTGTGAATGAGGAAGAAAAAAAGGAAATTTACTGTTACATTGACCTTGTAGATATATATTTACATATTAAAAGGAATGAAAGGGGTAGTATTATACTTAATCTTATTATTATGTCAACCATTTACGTAAAGATCGCATTAATTCTCGACTAAAAGCAACTTCGGAAAATCTATCGGATGCAGCAGCCCGGGCATTAGATGCCATCTTGATGGTATCTTGTTCAGAAAGAGATAGAGCCTCATCGAGACAATCAGCGAACGAATCAACAGAATCTGCAAGAAAGCCAGTGGGTCTACCATCGTATTCTGTTACAATATCTCTTTTAGGACCTGCAGAATTATGTGCCACTGGAATTAATCCTGCTGCCTAATAATTGATAATAAATACAATAATAAGCAAATCAATAAAATAAAAGCTATTCAGATTGACAAAAATATGGATGTAATCAACCTACCATGTACTCTACTACACCGATACCAAAATGTTCGTTCCACATTGTATGTAAACCAACCTTGGCTTTGCCCAAATAATCTACTAATGTATCAAACGAAGCATTGACTTCAAATCGAACATATTTCTACATATAAAGAAATATTTATTCAAAGAGAGTTATTAAGAATTCTCATAACATGCAGACGAAATTGTGAATAATTTTTATACCTCAACATTTAATTCCTGAGCCAATTTTCTAAGACCAGCAATTCTTCTTTCATCACCTTCATTTCGTGAACTTCCAATCATAACAAGTTCTAAATCCTTTTCTTCTTTCCATTTGGGATGCTTCTCAAAAAGTTTAGCCATAGCTTGTATTTGCATTGCATGATCCTTTTCTGGCCTACATATTCATTTTTACTATTAATCCCTCTGCCACCTTTTTTTTCAAATATGCTATCATAATACAAAGTACAACAGTGTATATTCAACTCTCGATTACCTAAACTGTGCAACGCTAACGATCTTTGGCATACGGTTGTTAAGATCGAGTACATTAAGTCTCTCAGTATCACATGGTGGATATACAATCTCGGCTTCAGTTTTCCAAAGTTGATCGATATGACCCTTAGTCCAACTTGAGTTTACCATGACAATTTCTGCAAATGAACCACACCATCCATAAACCCAGGAAAACATATGATAATAGCTTTTTTTATAGGCAAATAATTAGGTTGCATATATATAGAGCGTGGATTATGCGTCCAGGATCATTTATACAATAAGGACTTACATTAGTTTTCCAGAAGTCCAAATAGTACTTGCAGCAAGTTGGGAATCATTATTATATTGTCTTCGTCGTTCATATACCCGTTGAAGCATATCCGAACTATTCAATAACATTGTTATAATAAGTGATAATGTTCTAATTTAGAATAGCTATTCTTCTATAATTCCGCACCTGATTGTAGGGTAGTGGGTATAAGTTGCAATTTTGACATGAGTTAAATAGTGTACTACTGGATAAGTGAATGCATATCCCATCGTGTCTGATATATATTTTTGAAGATTAGATCAAATATGTATTTAAACTGATTAGAGCACAATTCAAATTCAAAATACCAAAATAAATATCAGGAACAAGTTTGCTCATAGCTTCATATCCCAATACCATCGATGACAAGCTTTGAAGTAGTAATGTAAATCGTGGGTATCTAAATACATATTTGTTGAGCTATCAGTAAACAATACCGGGAATACAGAATATTCAAAATTTATTAGACAAACCTTGAGTCCTCAACAAGATATCGCGTGTGTAAATAGACAATAGCAAGTGTTCGTGGATCTAGATCAATGTTAAAACGGTTCTATATAAATAAATAACGGGTTGTTATTAGCTACGTATGTACTACAATGTGTTGATCATTTGTCGTTTATATACCTTAACTCTAAATAAAATTTGTTCTTTTGAAGCATCGGTATCTCCTGTATACACGACGCAAATAACATGAGGTAATTCTTTTTGAACGTCTCGAATAGCTGTCCATAAAACACGCTCACCTCCACCACCTGCATCACTTTATATAGTATATAAACAAATTGAGTACTCTTCAATTTTGAACGCTGGAATGAAACAAGATTCATTCTCTGTTTTTTAATGGAATTATATTTACCAGTATGGATGGAAGAACCCAAGGAAAATGGGAGGCGAATCACCTTCGATTAATGGCTCTTCTCCAGGACCTGCTCTTTCAAGAGCTTGAAGTAGATGTTGGCGATTCACTTCGACATTATTTAAGGTACGTAAACGGGTAAATCGATAAACGAGCCATAGAGATACCAATGTTGTGGTAATCCAAAATGATATTGCCATGGTTACTTTGTTTCTATTTTTTGAGAGTGTATGGAAACCACTGGAAGAGGCTCATACGAACGAAAAAAATTAAATATACTTTCTGCCAAAGGACTCAAGCGACGTGTTCAAACGGCGATGGATGGATAAACTGCCAAATTCCTGTGTTACACACACGAATGTTTAGATGAAAAGAATGCATGAAAATTAACCACTATTTTTTTTCCTTGCTACCATACAAGGTTGACTTAAAACGAATTATTTCTAAGTACTTGAGAACCTATTAGCAAACGTATAATATTAAAGTCATCAATAATTTTACATGAATAACAGATATATCGTAGTTTCTTCATCTTGAAGTCTAGATATATTTTACCGAAAAAGCAATTATAAAGTATTATACCTTGGTATAAAACATATGAAACAGCTATATATTCACCCTCAAAACACTCTTAATACTAATTGCAATTTGAGAATAAAAAAAGAATATTTCTATTATATGTACATAGCAGCACAACGACAGCAACAACAATATTCCGTTCTCCCGAGTTCCTTCTCTGTCCTTTAAAAGTTTTAGTTTAACCCTTTTTGTATAATTCAACTGAATTTTAATACTTGGTATGTGGACGCTAGAGAATATTAAAAAAATGTTGCTTAACTTACAACCGACACGGCTTCTTCACTTTTCTTTCGTAATGTACAGACGATTAGTAACTCTTTTAACTACAAGGCGAATTACGAATGCATACTCGCGATTACGGATTCAACCTACCACTATTCTCCATGGAAATCGCTCACTGACTTCCACAATAACACCTTTGCCATTAGGTGTTACGACAAAGCGAGCTTTTACAGTGACAACGGTCAACTTTCAAGCACAGCAGAGTATGGAAGAAGACATGAATAATATTGAGGAATTATTCTCTGTAGCAAAGGATGAGGTTTGTTTTGATTATTTTTTTCTATTATATTACTAAAGTTTTCTTCTTCTGTGTATATAATATGGATACTGTTTTGATACTTATACATACACTTTATTTCATTGAATATCAGATGGAATATGCTCAAGAATCAATCGGCTCCGTTTATTATCACGAAGATCGAGTAACAGCAGAAAATGCTGTGAATGAGTGTTTAGAAGCATTTAACAAGTTTTTGACAGATTTACCATCGGATGAAATGCGAAACGAAGTACAAGGCAAAGTTGGAATGAAGATAAAGGAACTGAAAATGGAATATGACTCATTACCTGAAGAAGGTGGTTAAAAAAAGTGTGTTAGGGTGTATAATATATAATAATATAACGTATAACCACAATATAAAAGAAAAGTAGTATAGATATATATATACAAGCAACAATAAATTTGTTTAAATCATTATAACTTGTTACCAGGTCTGTCTATTCAAATTAAGAGCCACGTGACTTTACAAAACATCTGTATAATTCTGTCATCCGTATTTTCTATTGATTTAATCATAGACACATACCTTTCTTTTCTTTTTTTTTTTCATATAACGACAGCTATTACGTAACATCAATCCATTTCTCTATTATTACTATATTACTGTCATAGCTAAATCAGATTTACACATAAGCCCACAATAATACGAACGTGTTATTATTATTTTTTATTATTGTATTTATATATATACAATTTAGTTTCCCTTTGGCATTTGACCTGCCTTGAGTAATTGTTCTAATCGAGAAATTTCATCAAGTGATGTTGCTTGTTTCAATGCCTCCTATATAATATTAAAAACAGGTATATTATTAGTCTCTTATGTATCATCCCTTAGCAGAAATATTTCAAATATTTCCTTTGTTCCTTATTTTCCATAATATCAAAGAAACAAACGGACCTTGATCTTTAATTGCTCTTCTTTGGAAAGAGCCTTTTGTTTTTGAGCTGCACTCAATCCTTCACCCACTTCAAATGTATTACTACTTTTAGTATCTGTAATTGATTGACCCAATTCATTTTCTACACCATTTTCCACAAACAAAGTATTCGCCTCTTCACGTTCCTAATGTTTAGAAATATACAGAACATTATATGTCATTTATACACACACATATATATAAATCATTTCTTTGTTTCTATCACGGATATATGTTATATTATTATTATTATTATCTTAAAAAAAAACAGCACTGTTACCTTTTGCTTAATCTTTTTGAAATCCAATACTCGGAGTCGAGGAAGTTTATGAATCAAATATAAACGATAATACTGTTTCTTTGTCACTGGATTATCTGCAAGACTCAAGAATGTAAGACGTTTGAACTTTGTTAAAGCTTCCAAATCGCCAAGCTCTTGAATAGAATTATCAGTCAGGATGAGGGTTGTCAAATTAGGTAAGAATTCAGCCAAATTGGATTCGATCTTGTTGATACGATTGTTGGCTAATAACAAATGCTGAAGTCGAATCAATCGTGGAAAGTTACCAAGAACTCGAAGATCATTATTACTAAAATCGATTGTATCGTTTAAATCCTAATATATATAGTTAATAACAGTGGCTGTACAGTATAGAACGCGTTGGATTATATTTCAATATATCTATACCTTTGTCACGCCCAAGTTTTCAATGGCAGGTAGCTTGAGATCTTGATGGTTGTATACATGTTAGAAAACTGATCCGAGATGTATATATATAGAAAAGAAAGTCATCTAAAAAGTAGAATTACCTCGTAAGACGAGTTCACGTTCTTTTAAGGCATTTAAATGAGATATTGCTGAATTCAACACGTCTGCTGTCAGTTTCATTGTATGGAATTATTTTTTTGTGTTAAGAGCAAACGGAGAAAGGTAGCCACTTTTACAAAAAAGCTCCAGTTAAAAATTTCGATCTTCATCCCAGCAAAGGGGCATGCTGGATATGTAATTTTGTTTTAACTACTAATACAAGCTCATTTTTTGAAAATTCTGTTCTTTTGAACAACTTTTCTTATAAGATATAATAATAATAAAGAAAGATAGTTGTCCATGTTTAGTAAATGGAATGAAAAAAGCTTTACAGTACCTAGTAAATAACAAATACAAAATATTAATGCAATGACATCGTTAAATGCTAATGAAAGTTGTTACACACTGACTATCACATACACAACTCTTTTTGGTGGATCTGATTACTTTTACAATTTCTCTATACAGCTATATTGTAACAGTTTCCAACGAATAGATAACGTTGTTTAATTAAGCACGACACTTTGGATTCTAGGTAAAACCAGCGTTAAACATCACATATGGGGTATGGACACGTTGAAAACCTGAACAACGCTGAATAAAGTTACGAATGGTATAATTTGATACGTAATAGTCATTGATTTAATTAATATAATATAATCAAAATTGATAGTCAAAATACATCTATGTCCATTCCTTTAATATATATCATGCGGATTCTTCTCATGTAAAGTATAGAGGTTGGAGAGTATATTTTTTTGTAATCACGAATAAGTGCTCGACTTAAAAATATATATGATAATCATAATGCAAAAACAACTAGTTAAGTACCGTAATCAGACACACCAATATACCAATTATAGTCACTGATGTGATAAATGATGCTAACCATCTCTCTACTGTTGTCGCGATACGCATTTAGTTTTAATTAGATAAGATTATTATTTTTTTGAAGAGAATTTATTATTAAGGCACCATGGAATGTCAAATAGCGAGAAAAAAAATGACTACGAAGAATAAAAGTAGAAATATATACATATAATGATGCGTGAAAAAAAGCACACTGATAGGATATTATATTTTTTAATTTTGGATAGTATTTATTTATTTGAAAAAAAAACTTAATTATATTTAATAGGCATCAAATCAATGAAGGATTTTTACGCAACATTTACAATATTAGTATTCTTATCATAATAGCTTATCTACACTAAGTAACATATGAGTTATATATTATACAGAAGAATTATATTCATATAATTTTGATATGGCTTTTCTTTAAACGTAAATTTGTAGAAGGTACTATATTAACAGGTCCATTTCACTGCTTGAAAATTGTCACTCTTAAAGAGCACTCTTTACAGACCCCAACATGGCTGAAAATATAACAAGAGAACAGGCACTGTATGTTTTCTTTTGCCTCGAATACACTCCTATCTTTTTTCTTAGCAAAAGAGCACTTCAAATTTCTTCCCTGATTAAACAGTACGTAACGGAAGTCCTTTCATATATTAATTTTTGGGAACTTAAGTACTGAGTATTGCTATATTTGAATCACAGCTAATGCATTAGTTTGAAGGTGCCTATAAAATGAAAAGAGTTTGTATCACTTGTTATGATCTACCTATATGAAGGAGATGGAAGGAGAAGAGTGTGAAAAATAAAAGTTTATATAATAACATCCGATTATATTATAATTGATACCGTTTATTTAATTAGCCAAGACATTTAATTTTAATAACTTGTTAGTCAAAAATGGCTCCTAAACATAGCAACCAAGTTACACTTACCATAAAAGGATCAGGGCATTTTTTTTTACATTTTTTAGACTCTTTTTTTCTTTTATAAAGTTCTTGTTCTTTTTCTTTATTTTATTTTTTCAATGCCATGCCATCTAACCAAAACGCACTTATTCAAATAGGCGTATGTCTAACTTTTGTACTTGTCTTTATAGCCGGCATTGTTCGTTTCATATTCGGTAAAATGATAACTAGTTTCTTTTTTTCTTTTTCATCAATGACGTTGAGTTTATATATATATTATTTTTGTATGGAGACGTGTATAACCTGACAGTTACAATATATACAATATATATTTTTATTATGCAGACCCAAACGATCAAAGCAGATGCAATTCACTATTAAATAATGGTTGGTGGCAAGATACTGAAACCTATACGAAATGGCAACCTGGAGGTTGTATGATGCATACATACAAACCAGACGAAATTTCTTCTTGTCTGCAACATGCCCGCATTTTGTACGTAGGCGATTCCATTGCACGAGAACAATTTTTCTCATTTGCCCGACTCATACGCGACGATATTGAAACAGCTGGACCCAAGCATGTTGATCGCAAATACGAATTTAATGATCAAGGCCTCATATTTGAATTTTGGTGGGATCCCTATCTTAATGCGTCACGTACAAGTGCCATGTTGAAAACGACCGATCCAACCATCCAACCTAGTCTTCTTGTAATGGGGAGTGGTGCATGGTATATGCGTTATTTGGATGAAGATACATATCGAGAAGATTGGCAAGATGCAATGGATCGTATTTTTGACGCTGTACAACGATCTAGTCGAGTAGCTGATGCGGTTATTTTGGCACCTGTCGAAATACCAGATTATAGTCTTTTGTCACCCGAACGAGAAGAAACCATGTCGATCAATAAAATTGATAGTATGAATGCATACTTGGAATCTAAATTGGCATCGTCGACCCCTTTAACTCCCATGACGATCCCATTTGTTTGGAATGATGTTTCAAGCACTGCTACTAATGTTACCGAAGATGGCTTACATTTCAAGCAGCCTGTGACGGCTATGCAGGTTCAATTGGCTCTAAATTATCGTTGCAACGACCAATTATCCAAGCATTTTCCCATGGATAGTACATGTTGCTATCATTATCCAATACCAAAGTGGTACCAATGCATCTTTTTTATCTTTTTCCTTATATGGGCTCCAATTGGATTATATATCTCAACAAATGGTAAGTCCATAATATAATATTTTTTTCTGATTAGACAGTAAGAAAAGTAATATATTAAAGAAAAAAAAATTAGTAGAAAGTTCGGTGAATAATCCAATACGTCTCGTTATACCTTCAGAATCAATTCTTAATGCTGTATTTATTTTTGGACTGGGTGTTATATATATGTACTTTGGAGACCGAACACAACTTTTTGGAAAAGCACAAAAGGATTTTGACGCAATTGTATTTGGAGCCTTATTATTCATATCATTGGTCGCTGGTATTTTGACACTCAAGGTGAAAAAGGAAGGGGATCAAGGGTTTCTGAACCGGGACCAAACGGATGAATGGAAAGGATGGATGCAGGTCATCATCCTGATTTATCATTTTATGGGAGCATCTTCTGTATCAGGGATCTACAATCCGGTACGCATCCTTGTAGCCGCCTACTTGTTCCAGACCGGATACGGCCACTTTTTTTTCTTTTACAAAAAAGGTGACTTTGGTATTGGCCGAGTATTAAGCGTCATGATTCGTCTTAATTTGCTTACATTTGTGTTGCAATATGTGATGGATACCGATTATCTTAGCTACTACTTTACCCCATTGGTCTCATTCTGGTTCGGTGTCATTTGGGTTACAATGTATATTGGGCATAGTTCGAATAAGACCTCTTGGTTTCTACTATGCAAATTGCTTGTTGCTTTTACCATGACAACAATAATTATCCAATCCCCTGGTGTGTTGGAAGATATTTTTGATTTACTCAAGTTTTTGTTTAATATTCATTGGAACGCGACCGAATGGCGTTTCCGCCTTGGATTGGATGCATATATCATCTACATTGGTATGCTTTGTGCTTATGCTACTATCAAGTTCAATGAATACCGATTACAAGAACATCCATGGTGGCCAACGGCTAAAAAGTTCAGCATCATCACCTCTGGCATTCTTTTAACTGGGTATTTCATTTTTGAGCTATCGATGCCCACCAAATATGTTTATAATGGGGTTCATCCGTACATTTCATGGGTTCCAATAATCGCATTCATTGTTCTTCGAAATGCGACGGTTCAATTACGGAATACATCGTCGAGGTTTTTTATTTTCTTTGGTCGCATTTCATTGGAAACATTTATTGGACAATTCCATATGTGGTTAGCAGGAGATACTAAAGGTTTACTGGTTGTCATTTCGCATGCTCGCGCAACACAGGGTTTTGGATGGTGGTTTAATCTCGTGGTATCAAGTATTCTTTTTGTCTTTGTATCTTATTACCTGAGCCAAACGACGGGTGAACTCACGCGATGGCTATGCTCTGCAATTACATCGGGTGAAAGTCGACGAGCAACTGACAATACTTCTGGCACCTATCATGCAGTACCTCTCCTGCCGACTTCCTCCGCAAATAGACAGGAACCTGCATCATCATCTAGTGCCGCTTCTGAACCCGACAATAGTAGTAGTAATGGTAGTAATGGTAATAAGAATGTTGGTCGACATGAAACGGATGGCGATAATAACAATAATATGGATATAGAAATGGTTGAATCTATGCAAACTTCGCCAAAACGATCATGCGTCTCAAACTTTTTTGATGATGCTCGTGTTAGAACTGGGTTGGCTCTATTAATTATTGGTCTCCTCAATAACTTTTGCTAGATCTTTTTTTATATCGTTTTCAAAAGAACCTTCCTCCTTTTTTTTACTATTCACACAACCATTACGCATTCTATCTCGATTATATCACTCCGTTTGTTTTACGCAACTCCTCCCACCATACATACGCATCTACACAACGCTTTTTCATGGCACTCTTTGTTCATATGTCAAATAGCAACACATATACTCTGTCCTCCCCAAAAAAATTTATTATACATCATTCAAGGAAAGACATCATCTAATTAAACGCATATCATACTTTTTTAACAACATACAATAATTGATACATAACCAGATCTAATTGTGATAAGATATCTAGTTGATCTCTCACAATTAACATATCAAAAAAAGATCGTGTTTTAGGAACGTACCCTTTTTGAAACTAAGGTTACACACACACACACACACACAATTTATTTATATAAACTGTCAACCATCAGGGTTGTCATGCTAGGGCGGAGGCGAAATAATGTCAATCAATAGTAGATTGATGATAAATAAAATAAGAATGTTAAGACGTAAACCTGATGATCGCGCAAAAAAAAAACTCGAACTATTTATTATTATGATAACCAGAGATTAAACAAAAAATAGCTTTCTGCAAAATATTATCTCATTGATCATGATTAAAAATACAAAAAAATCTAGACCATTTTTCATTTTTTTTTGTTTATTTGCTTATACCCATACTATAATAGCGATTACAATTATATTTTCAAACTTAAACTACTGAACCATATCAATCATAATCAGTATATGCGTTTGTATGTAGTTATGTAGATGTATATGAAAGGCAATAAATAATTATTGCATATTTTGAGTAGTAAGTTTAGTTGACTAATTATTAAATGTTTGAATAGAATACCACAATAAATCCATCATATGTCTGATTATAATATATAAATAGGTATGTACAAACAAAGATATTCAATGAAAAATTAATATATATCTGTTTTGATATAAAGAAATAAAATTAATATGATGAAGGAGACAGAACAATAGCATTGTCTACAAACTATTGTCAGCTGATAAAGAACGTCTATTCTATGAAGCTTCAAATCTCTCCATGAAGATGATGCATTAAAATTTGCTAATTTAGTCTACCTCTCGCTTCATATAAATTAAAATATTCAGATTATGGATATTCAGTGAGTTGTGTGCGCACAACAAAAAGAACTGTATATGTATGCTGTTATTTTTGTATGTAGATTAATTACTTCTCAACCCTCAAATTTTTTATATCTAATACCTATTTTATAGATATAGCTATCAAAAAACACAAACAAGAATTTACGATTCTCATCTTTAATTTTTAATTTTGTATAGCCTGTCTCTAATAAAGTCCCATTCTTGTTTGAGAAGAAGTTGGATTTCACAATGCATACATAGTGTATATATTATTATGATAATGAAGAGAAGGATATAAAGCACGTACCACGTGGTGTATCAGTACACAAGAAAGCAAAGAAAACTACAAAAACACGAGAACAATACTGATATATCGGGCCGAGATATATTATAGAGCTACAGGTTTATTTATTATTGCAAATTTTTGCATTGATTTTACTTTGACATGTCAAAATTGCTGATGTTTTTGCTCTTCTATTATGTTCTCTTCACACATACCCGAATGCCTGGTCTCTTTTACTTTCTTTGTTCCTTCTTGTCCTCTTCTCTTTAACCCACTCACTTCCCCCAACCAACTTTTTGCTTTTCAATAAGAATATAATACCTCTCTCTATATATACTCTACATGTATTTACTTTCTCTCATACGTACTTTAAATTCTCTTTGTATTTGACGCCTCATTCTCATCTTTTTTTTATCATAAGTTTAAACTTTATAAATAAGTTTTGGAATAAGAAAGGATAAAGCAGCATCCAATTAAGAAAAAAATATATGATCATTTACATAAATATACATTATCAATTGCAGTACACAATATAACCTACCAGCTCTTACGTATATGTTTATGAATGATGCAGTATCATTCAACCATAACACACGTACGTCTTGAATAGCATCAGCCTTGTTTCTATTTTTTTCTCAAAAAAACAAAATAACAAGTTATGATTATGTTGCAACATGTGCATCTGTTTTTTTTTCCTAAAATGACTGTCCAATATGTTTGCTGTTACTCAACTCCAAATTATTATATAAAAGACAAAATATCATTCCATGTTATATTTTAAGCTTTTCTTCTTTTTCTTACTGACAAGCTATTTTATTGTTATTATGCCTTTTGTCATTAAACCGGTAAATTTGAGTGGTCCACAATGGTATGTAAAGTTTAATTTACCATAGTTACAATACCCACCTGCTTTATTAACTTGTACTATGCTGTTGCTATGATATAAATGTGTATTACGTATCTAGTAATCACAATAATAGCTCTGTGTACATTGAAAATTAAAACCGTCCTCATGGTGATTGTTGGTATACTAAAAATATTATCTATGTATCTTACTGTCATTAGTACTTGGTGCGGTAAATATGGCCATGCCAAATTAGCCTGTCCGTATCTAAAATGATGTACAAAAAATAATGCAATGTACTATCATTATACTCAAACAGTCCGTCACGCAGCAAAACTTCTTATACCAATAAACCACTATCAACGAATTTCATATTGAAGAAAAACGTTTTATCATATATTATATTTTTCTTCTTCTTTTTTTATTATAGCCATCCATACATATGTAACAAGGTTCAACATATACTGCCAACGCAGAATATCGAATTATTATACTCCAAGATTTCAACGACAATCACACTCTAAAGCCAAAAAAAGAAAAAAAAAAGTCCAATGAAAAGCCTTCATGACACACATGCACATCTACCCTTTTGATTTCAACTACTAATTCTATTCCTTTGATTATTTTTTATACGTACATCAAGACTGTGCATATGTCCCTTTTATTTCATCTTCCATAATTCACGTGTTTTATACACAAATCAACAATTTTTTCCTATTGTAAATATTTCCAGTCTTCTCTTCTACGCACAGATGACTTTTTTTTTCTTAACCTCATCAAATTCCACCAAGCTTTTTTTTTTTACTATTGTACTAATCAAAACAAATTACTATTACTATTTTTAGTATTGTATAAAATAAAAAAAAAGAATTTATCAAAAGTATATTTTCTGTGATATCCATTATTACATTAATAACTCCATTTTTCCTGTTGTTGTCTTGCTTTATTAGAACTATTTCTCTTCCATGATTTTTCGTATCTTTTTTTTTAAAAAAATAATGAGACGCTTTTCATGCCTTAATCATTCTATTTCATTATTATAGTAAAAATGTTTATAATGATAACAGAGATCAACCATTACTATTATTGTCTGGTTTTCAAAGTCATATTATATTATATGACAACTAGAGAAACAATAAATCTTCTGCAATGTGCTGATCATCTGGCTTGTCCAAGGACAGCAGTATGCTTTTTTTAAGAAGAAAGAAACATAATATACATTCAGGAATGGATCGACAACATTTTAACACTTTAAAAGACAATAAGTTGAAAATACATCTGCAGTAAAAAGAAAACAAAAAAAAAGAGAGGGTCTAGATTTTCTTGTTCTTTTTTTCCGCCTTCCAAAATCATCATTAGTGATTATATTTCTTATGTTATAAATACGTTAAACAGGGAATTTATGTAGTATGTGAATCTACAATACATAGACACACAGAACCATCTCATGACTTTTTCATCTTTTCATCAATTACTATTATATGTAATAATATTAATGGTAAAGTAGAACAATGTATATCATAGTGTTTACCGTTTTTTCCCTTCTTATATATAGAAATAAGGAGAAAAAGTAAATTACTTTGCTGTTCCTGAAGGTAGAGAAAATTCCGATGGCTATTTTTTGATATTGAAAGGAGAGAGAATATCCTCCCACCCTTTTTTTTTGTTAACTTATAACAAACAATCATAATTATTTATACTTTTGATGGAGATTGGTAAACGTCCTACCACACGTCAAAGAAGACAATTACCTATTGCATTCGAAGCCATCCCAAAACGTCATTCCGAACAACGTGTTTTTCCAATTTTGACATCTACAATAGCTACTACCCGTAATAATAATAGACGTAGTTACAAATATGGGAATGACCAAGATGAACAACAAAATGAAAACAAAGAGGAAGAAGAAGATCATACATTCATGGAACGATCAAGTTCTCGGAGTTCTGACTGGGCAGGACATCTTCGACGAAGACGGAAAAATACGCGGCAAATTAATGCTATGGAACGACGACAGGTGACAATAGATGATAATACAACGACAAGACAACGACGACAAAAGAGTGAAATTATTAGTGACTCTAAACATCAATTCTTAATTCAAATGCTTATATGGATCGGTTGTGGTGGATGGGGAATTTTCTTAATATTTCGTATTGTATATAGTATTTGGTTAGGTGATTATGAAAAACTTAATGTAATTCATTTTTTAACTCATTAAAAAGCAAAAGAGTGTGATTATTTATAATTACTATTCTGTGGTAAGGAGTAGTAAAGAAGGTAAAAAGATAAGTTATATATTACAGTACTTTACAAAAAATGTGTTCCGTTGGAATTAGTGATTGATGATAATAGAAGAACAAATCGGATGGACATTTTTTTTTGTTGTTATAGATTTTGCTAAAATAACTATTTTGAACAAAAAGTAAGTCAGCTGATAACAAAGAATTCTATGTAATCCAATAAAATCTATGGGGGTCGTGAGTGTATATCTTTTGCTGTTGTTGTTGCTGTTGTTGTTATTCTTGTGCTGGTGTGTGAATTTGATAGATTCTTTTATCGATATTTAAATCTTTAATTTTTTTTTTTAAACAGACGCCTTTCTCTCTCTTTTTCTTTTTTCTTCTTTTTTTCTTTTAATTTTTTTTTAAAAAAAAAGCTATAAATATATATTTTAATTCCGTGTCGCATGACGATGCTTTTGCTTGCTTGATCCGTCTGTTGTATAAACAATAATGACATTTGATCGACACGCCCAGCATCCATATAATTACGGTCAGCCATATCAACCATCTCAACAGCAACAAACATCGCAACATCCACAGCAATCACCTTATTCCCCTCCACAAGACCAGCAGCAACAACAACAACAGCAACAGCAGCAGCCTTATCTAGGTGCACCATTGCCATGGCCACCACCCTCTTCAGGTAGCGGTCTTGTAGGTACAGATATAACTACTTATGGTCAACCTATATCTTCAATATCATCACCAACAGCTACGACAACAACCACATCAACATCAGCTACTAATAGTACTACTAATACTATCCCAGGGACCAGTAGCAGCACTACAACCACAAGTAATACACAGCAACAACAAGAACAGATTGAAGCAACAAAATCTACACAAGAAGATCCTAGTAAACAATATCATCCTGAATGGGGTGTATTACGTGAGCAAGACTTTCATCCTCTTGCGTTAAAACATCAACGCGATCTTGAAAATCATTTTCAGAATGGCACAAGAATTGCCGACTTTTATTTTTGGCAAGCAAATCTGGGGGGTTACTGTATGGCTGATATGAACCAAAGTAATATATTTATATATTAATATTTTAAACAAAGAAAAAAAAATACGCGTCTCTAAATATATTCATTCAATTAGATATCGTTGTTTCATCAGAAGGTGTCTTTGTACTTGTAAGACGTATGGTAGAAGGTGCACCACATCCAGGTCGAAAGAAAAAGAAACGTGGTATGGATTAACGTTATTCTCTTTTTTTTTTCTGAGTGTTACGCGCGTACACTACAACCCTTGGACCCCCTTTTTTTCCTTTGATTTTTTTTACCCCTTTTTTGTTCAAATACTCACTCTCATTTACTTTATATGCTTTATTATAAATATATAGATAAACAATAATCTTGTAATTTAATGAATCACAGTCCTTAAACTATACTTCATAAATATGGAAAAAAAAACTTTAAACGAAACAAAGATTACAAAAAAAAACGCGGGAAAATGAAATCGCACCCTGTTTATTTTATGACAATAGTACCTTTTCTCTATTACACACAAACATATACACACACACGCACATCACTGTTATACGTAAACATGCGCGCCCCCTTTACATACATACACATCCACACACATACAACATTTAAATTCTCCAATACTTTCATTTCGCTTGTATAATAATAATATTGATAATAACTTTATAATAATGAAAGGACTTATTCTTTCTCTAATTATTTTATTTATGTCATTTTCTTTACGTATAATTGATTTTTTTTCTTAAGAAAAAAAGAGGAAAGAGTTAAATTCACACGCATTCTTCTTTTTTTTTTGTACCTTATTATTATTGTAACTGAAGAGAAACCAAAAAACTTCTACCTTTTTCTTTTTTGTGCATGTCGATCAATCCTATCTGTTGTTTCCCTATTTTTGTTTATTCAGGACGCGTCTCTTAGCATCAATTTATTTACAGTTTCATCTTTTAATAGATAAAAAATTATAGCTGTATACCCTTACAATATAACATTTTATTACTGATAGTTTCTTCCCATTATCATTTCTTTATTTGGTAAAGTATGATGTGACAGAAGGAAATAACAAAAGGCGTAAAAAGGTACTTGTAACCATATAACATGACTACCTTTGGATAGATTAGCAAATCATGAAAAGGAACCCGAAACTTATACACAAAATCTTGCAGCTATATATAAAATAGCTCTTAAGTTTTCTAAGGAGAAAGAAAAAGGTAACTATGTGGTTTTCTTCTCATCTTCAGGTACTATTATTATACTACAACTATATTCATTTTATTAATAACAATATTGTAAAATTTATATATACTCAGCCTGTGAAATGAATTAACAAATCATACAGAAAGATAAAGAAAAGAAATGGATAAAGTTTCATGTACATGCAAGTTGATATAAAGAGTTAGTCTATGTTTTATTAAATTGATTTTAACATCATTCATTCAATATAGCCTGATTGATACCAGGAATTTCCTAGTATTATTCCCCCCCCCTTTCTACTTTATATACATTATTTATTATTATAATGATAATCTGCTAGGTCAAGCAGCAATTAATCAAAATAATATGAAAATTCAAAAGTGTTACGAATGGATTTGTTTGGCTTAAAAAATAAGTGATTAAATCATGGACTTTGTCTTACGCATGCGTTATGCGTACGTACATTGTCAAACAAGAAAAAAAAACAGAACATTGCATACATAACAAACTTCGTTCAGTTACCTCATTTTTTAAAAAAAAATTATGCAATGGCATGTGAATACTTTATTATGACATGACTCATAATAAATAATAAGTATAATAGCTCTTAAATTGAATTATGCAGTTATGATTTGTATATAATAGCCCTTTTTTTTTTCTTATCGATCAGCATTATGTTGTTGTTTTTTCTGGAGTTTAGGATTCTCATTGTTTATTGTGGAAAAAAATTGTTAGAATTGATTTTGTGTTTCGGTGTCATGCGAACAATCATATTATAAAAAAGCTCTTCTTTTGATTTCTTCTTAACAATATAACAAGTGCTAACAACCATGAATATTAACCTGTTAGTAAACTCCACACTTTACCCGCATTTTCGGGAGAAGTAATCCGCATTAGAAAGTTTTTTTTGCGTTGGGGCCAATCTTTTTTTTTTTGGTGGGAGTCCTGGGTAAATATGAAAGGTTTTCTCATATCCTTGTACTACAAGAAAAAAAATAAAGTTTTGAAGTACATAAAGTGTTTCGTTTTCTTTACTTTGATGTCAACTATGCCGATGATGAAATAGTTTTTCTCTTTTATATGTGTACATATAATAATATTATAACTGTGATGCTTGTACTACATAAAGAAATGCAGAGCTTTTAATGTTTAAGATGAGCATTCATATCTTTTTCTCTACAACTGTTTATTTTTATTATTACCAAATTATTATTATTATATAAATATGGTATATGTTTTCGCTGATCTTTATGAAGGCATCAACATACTTAAAAATTTGCCTAAATGGAATCTTATTGTTTCTTAATAATGATACCGAATTCAATACTGTATTCCCATGACATATACTAACAACTAAAGCAAGTCTCGTCTTCTTTCAAGTATAAACTTTTGTTTTTCTTTTTTTTTTCCGTATGAAAAAATATATGTTTTTAAACATGTTCTGATATGAAGTATTATATAGTTAGTGTGTGATATGTTATGAAGCTCAGCATACCCGCTAACCGAAATTCTATAAAAGGGAATAGCCCTTTTTTTATTCTTTTGTATGGTTATTAGGGAGGAAAAAAAAATTAAGTTTAACTGAGCAGAATAATTAACATTTAGAAGTCTATGCTCACTACAATTAAAGATTTATCTTTCTGTACCACTTATTGGTGCATTAGCTAAAAAAACCGTGTTTGCTACGATGGTAACACTAATACTTTCATACTTATGACTCCTTTGATTATACACCTATATGTAAAGGCTTATTATTGATGATGTTAATTATGGGTATAATTGTTGATTATGGCAGTGATAAAAACGGCGCACATGTTGCTTGCCACATTGTGTAAAAACAAAGCTCCATCTTTCAGTATAACAGTAGTATGTGTATAAAATTCACCGTCAAGTTGAAAGAAAAAAACATCGCATCAATATTGCTGTAAAATTGATGGACAGTGCGAACGGTCACTGCATTTATACAAATGTTTTATAATACTAATTAATATAAACTCATCAACTGCAGGACTTCTCTTGGCATAATGGAAAGTGACAATCAATAGTAAATGAAAGAGTAAAACATTAGAAACTCTCCTTAAGATTCGCAGCCGAACTATTAGAAAGAAAACCAATATGATGGGTATTTGCAATATGCTAATAATAGTTTTAAACAAAAGAAAAATTACGCCAAAACGTATGGACCCGGAAATGCTACATTAGAACATGCCGTCGTCGCGATATCAAACGTACGTAATTTTCTTTTATCGTTTTTATAGCAAAATAAAGCAACAAGCAGTCAATTTGTTTATTTCTTGGTTCTCACTTGTTTAAATCAACCTTGTTTGCTTGTTTGTTTGTTAATCCATTTTTGATCTATCGCAACACTAAAGATCTTGATTCATAAGCCGTCCTTTCTGTGTTCCCGTAGCAAATTAGACTCCATAGATTTGGGCAATAAGAATAGGGAGTTTACATGTACCACAAATTCTACCCACGGGAATGTATTCCAAGATTATAGTCAGGATCGGGGCAGATTGAGATCATCGTCCTATGCCTGAAAGACTTTTTTCTACTTTATAGGACTACTAACTTTTTAAATGATACTAAAAACACGTTATTATACTAACTTTGACATTTAATATTAGTAATTACTGCTCAGATCTATTAACACCACACAACCATCAGAATCGTCAGTAGTGTCTCTACTCAATATCAATGCAGCATGATAATACATAATTACGTACTGTTACTTCTTTAGTAACATTAGTGACAATGGAGTTTTAATCATGTTGACATGGCGCAAGCTCTGAAACTACGGACTATTTGTTGTTGCTTATAAAAAAATAAACGATCAGGGCCTGTAGTACACACTAACTTTTAATAGAGCTCGAAAACTTGCAGTTGGTACTTGTAAAACAGTATTTTGGCGTCGCTCAAAGAATTAACGACGGCATCAATATTGAGCGTAAAGCACTTTCTACAAAATACTCTACTGCAGAATCTTATTAAAGGAACTTGAATGACACTGTGTCTGTCAATGATAAATACATTTGACTTTTGTAACATTATAAGAATAATCTACTTTTTTTTTTCAAATTTTACTAGAAAAAACAAGTGGATTAAACTCTGATGTAGTATAAAAAGACACCATCAACAAAACCAAAACGAGTACACAGTTCACACAGTTCGCACCCTTAGACTTGAATCATGGCTTCAAAGAACGTATGCCTATGAGAAGCATCTAAGGTATGTAACACCATTAGTAATTTTAATACTCTTTTATAAAATACAATTATTATCGACCAAATTGGTCTATTACAACCATGTTTATATCGACTGGAAATATGATCGACGATGAAAGTAGCTTTTTACAGAAAATACATATGTGTTGCTCAGAGCAAAATAACGCCTCTATTATGTACAATCAAAGCATACAACCTTTTATATAATTATGTATTATTTTACGATACTTACAGCAAGAACAGATGGACAAGTCATACAGAGTATGAACCCCATAAAAAAATCCATCAAGAGTCAGTATAATCTACTAGTCTTAAAGAAGTCTCATGAGGTCACTCTTACGTGCCAGATTGAAAAAAAAGTATATATGGTATACCAGCCCTATTTGGTTAAATTTCCAATGAATTAAAAAAAAAAGTAAACTGGTAAATAAAAAATAAATGAAAGCATAAGTTTAACTGGAGATGTTGACCCTTGATAATAGCGAATTCCTCTGTTTCATAATGCAAATCATTGTTGTCATTACAACTTTGATTGTTCTGTAACGTATAAAATTAAAAGCATCTTTATACCAACAATCTTACTATTATTATTATTATTAAATTTGTATTACCATTATAACCATCATAGTATCACAATCAATCAAATTACATGATCTCAACGACACATTTGCGTTGAATCAATAACATATTCTTCTTTAGTTCTATCTTTATTTTATAATTCTCTTACGTAGACTTTTACGTAACAATTTAATAATGGATGTGACAATAGTTTTCTTTGAGTATAAATCCTCGTAAACTCATTTAAATTTAAGATTTCTTTTTGTGGATTCATACGTAGCACTCCTTAATATAATAACGCCCACACTCAATTTCCTATTCTATTTCACATAATTTATTATCCAAATACAGCTACATAGGGTATTATTCCTTCGCTATTTTATATCTCTAATACAAAGTACTTCAATCACACATTGAACGCTTCAGTACATACAAAAAATAAAAACAGAAGGGTAAAGAAAAAGAGTATATTTTTTTAACAAAAACTAACTCAACAAACTAATAAATTACCGCGGTTTAGATAATATAATTGAAGAGTAACATAGAATAAAAAAAAAAGCAATTATAATAATACTACGTTACTTAACAGCAACTAAAATACCATATTTCAAGTGTGATTTCAGTTTTTTAACTTACGTAGTACACCCATTTGTTAGATATGTAGTCTGTTACAACTCCTATAGAAAAACAATACAAGATCGTAAATCGTTTTGATGCCACTCTGCAATTCCGAGCCCCCACCCCGTTATATACTTATCACAAATGTTGTTAATTTTGTTTGTTTAATCAATCACGTATAAACTTCACGCAAATAAAATGAAATATCACTGAGTGTAAAAAATATGTTTTTTTATAGCATGATGTCCAAAAAAAACATAGAAAAATGCATAGAATGCCAGTAAAAAAAACTCAATTATGCAGCACGCACCAAGTTTTTAATACTGTTTGAAACCATATATACATGTATATATAATTTTGTATTCTTTCTTTTATATTATATCATATTGAATCAAATGGCGAGTATTTATGTACCCGCTACGTATGTACATATCAACAGTTGAAAACTCTTTTATGATTTAAATTGTTACACTAATTATTTTATTACTGTGAATACGTATGACCATTTATAATCATTCTCTCAAATCCAATACATAGCATAACAAAGGTTTGCTTTCTTTTAAAATGCGTAGATATTTCATGATTTTAATAAATATAGTTTGTACGGCTCATAATTTGTACTCTCATTTGGCTTTTTTTTTTCTCTTCATTGAATTACTGTGTTAATAAGAACTATTGGTGTTGGTAATAATTTGCGCAATGAGGGGGTTTGACTATACATGTGTAACAAACAACCAAATGTTTAGATATGAAAATCATGCACCATGCATATATTAATACATCTTGTTGTTGATGAAACCAAAAAAAAAAAAATAGCCTGTAAATGTTTTTCATGAACTAAAAGCTTTAAGATTCTTGAAACTTCATATTTTATCTATAGTACCTTGAGAATGAATATAAGTATAAGCCATAATACATCACACAAACAAAACCCGGCACGCCTATTACAAACGCTCGATTTTTTGAAGTTTGAATTAGATAATCTTACATGTATTATAAACAATTATGCATAAGCAAAGTCCCATGATATGGTTGAAGTGAATGTTTAAAACGGAACCCTACAAAAATAAAATAAAAAATGCTCCTTTTTTCTGATTTTTTCTTCAGCTTTGAACTTCCATTATCTTTTGAGCGATATGACGAAAAACTCAAAATCAGCAACAGCAGAAGCAAGAGTACAAGCTATTTCTCGTCATTTATCAACGTTAGAAACCACTCCTACACATGAAAAATGTAAAATTTAACTTTATTTATATTTTTGTCGTCTTTGTTGATTTTTTTTAGATGGAAAAGAAAAGATAAGAAACCAAAGAAAAAAGCTAAGATGAACCTTTTTTTTATTAGATCGAATACATCGCAAACCCCAACAAGATCCAAACCACACACCACTTGATCCAGTTCGATTCTTATTGAGAAGTGCCATGTTGTATAGTGGAAAAATAGCAGTTATTCATGGCGATAGAGAATATGACTATCAAACCTTGGCAGATCGCATTTTACGACTTGCAAACTCATTACTTTATAATTTTCATGTACGCTCTGGTGACCGTATTGCCATTTTGTGCCAAAATATTCCTGCATCTCTAGAAGCAATGTACGCCATTCCAAGTGTAGGCTGTATCCTTGTCCCACTCAACACACGATTAGCACCCCCCGAAATTGAATATATGATAAAGCATTCGGGAGCATCAGTGCTTATTGTACAGGACGAAATTTTACCCCGTGTATCTTCGAGTGTAAAAGAAATTGTTAAATTGATCCATGTGAATGATTATTGCTTCAGTCCTATTAGTAATGATGCTGCTTGTTGCTGTCAATACGAGGATTTGGTGCAAAAAACAGAAGTTTTATATCAATGGAACGATTTACCTCTAACGACAGATGAAAATGCTGTTTTATCCATTAACTATACATCTGGATCTACCGGTACGTTATCCCATTTGTTTTGCTGCAACAATTTTTTGAGACAAAAAAAAACATTGTGAACTGACAATGAATAGATTAAAACCATAATTAACATTTATTTTGTTTTTGATACTCGGTGAACACGAAAAATTAAATAACTAGGCAGACCAAAAGGTGTTCAAGTATGACAGTTAATTTTGAGTTAAATATTAGGAGCTGACACTTAAACAATTTTAAACTTAATTAGTTATTTTTTCTTTGATTTTAACTTTCAGGTTTCTTACCGTGGATGTTATTTGATGACACTTAGTATGTGTATTCATGCGAAAATTACACATGATACTAAATATCTGTGGACAGCACCTATGTTTCATTGTAATGGTTGGAGTTTTCCATGGACTATCGTTCTCATGGGAGGTAGGTATCGTAAAGATTATTATATGCATGTACAATAACACATTACATAACTAATAACTCTTTATTTCATTTTCTAATCAATTACGTTACTTACTCCGTTCTTTTTTAAATCAACAACGACAAAGGTACCCAGGTCATGCTAAACAAAGTTGAATATGGCTTAATATGGAAAATGTTAAAGGAGAATGGTATTACTCATTACGGTACGTACTATGCAATGATAAGTGTGATAGTATTTTTTGGAAATATAAAATTTTGAATAATGTGCGTTTTAACAGTGCTTAAAATGCGTAATGCATAGGTGCTGCTGCAACCGTCCAGAATGAATTATGCAACCATAAAGATGCTGTTTGTCTTGATCGTACTGTACATTCAATTACTGGTGCCTCTCCTGTAGCACCCAAAATTCTTCGTAATCTTAATGCATTGAACATATACCCCATACATGCATATGGCTTAACAGGTTTTGTTGTTCAACAAGAGTTTACTTACTATAATTAGTTTTCTATTACAAATTACTGTGCTTATTTTTGTTTTACTCTATATTATAATTGATAAAATAAATAGAGACATATGGCCCTTCAGTACACACATATGATAATGGAGCTCGCTCACAATATCCAAGCGAACAGCACGAAGTACTTTCGTCTCGACAAGGATATAGTGTACTAAATCAAGATGAAGCCCTTATACTCGATCAAAATACTGGTCAAGATGTTATACCGGATGGTCAACACATTGGAGAAATTTGTTTCCATGGCAATTTAACTATGCTGGGGTACTATAAAGATCCTGAGGCAAATGCAAAAGCATTTCGGGGAGGTGTTTTCTGGACTGGTGATTTAGGTGTCCGTCATCCAGATGGGGCTATCGAGATTGTTGATCGTGCGAAAGATGTTATTATTTCTGGTGGTGAGAATATTTGCTCAATTGAAATGGAAAAAGTTATTATGGAGTTGAAACAGGTTTCTGAATGGTAATTTATGAATAAGAAGTAAAGAAAGGGAAAAAAAGCTTTAAAGTATTAATTAAAGAAGATGATATCATGCTTAGTTGCGTTGTAGGGCTTCCAGATAAACAATGGGGAGAACGACCCTATGCTTGCATTGTCGTTCGCCAAGGCCAAACAATCAAAGAAGATGAAGTAATTGCCCATTGTCGCAAGAACTTGGCTGGCTATAAATGCCCTTCAAAAGTATTTTTCGTCGAAAATCTTCCAAAGACTAGGTAATGTAGATATATATAATAATGATATATAATGATAAGCTAGACTATTAACTTATATGTGTTATCTTTTCTATGTAGTACTGGTAAATATCGCTTTCTGTTTTGATCTAATACTAAAAATAAATAATGATGCTTATTATAAATATCTAATGAATGATAAGGCGACTAACGCATGTAAAATATATCCAGGTAAAATACAAAAGCATTTGGTACGCGATAAACTTTGGAAATCATACAAAGAGCGTATCAATTAAGCTTATATTACATACGGAACAACTAGCTAGTTGAAAAAAAAATTATTTTGCTGTTTTAAATAAAAGAAAACATCATCTGAACTCAATTAAAAGGAGGGAGAACAAATACATTGTACAACCTGCCATCATTATAGGGGCATATATACTGGCATCTGATTCGTCAGTCGGTGAAATTGATTTCCTATATTATGTGATTGTGCCCTTCCTGTCGGTTTGGTTACAACAAAAGTCGTTTTCACGCTCCCAAAGGGCTGGTAACAAGGCGTAAAAGCTGGTCTGTGCTAGTTAAAAAGATAGGCAATACTAAAGTCTTTTTCTCTTATACTATAGACATTTTTTTTCTAAAAAAAAAAGAAAAAAATATACTTTTTCGTGTGGGTATATATAAAGTTGCATTCAAAAGAAAGAAAAAACAATCTTGTTGCAGCAGCTTTTTATATTATTATTCTTAATCGCTGCGCAAGAACTACTTTTTTTTTTATCAAATTACGTTACAGTTCATTTTTTAAAGATCATGTCGGCCAACGGGCCAAGTAAAAAACAAGGTGAACCAATCGTTAAAGTAGAGATAACGAAATGGGATCTAGAAAGAAGAGCGAGAGTGAGAGATTGAAAGTAGTCTTGATGTCGATACATATTTATTCCAAGGGGGATCGATATCGATAGTAATGATTAAACATTAATTCGCAACGTTATATTGGTTTAATAATTAGATTACTTGACAGAAGAACAGCAAAATATTTTGAGTAAAAAAGGGACAGAAATCGAAAGGTTACAAACAGGTAAGAGAGAAAAGATATAAAAACAGGCAACGATAATAATATCATGTATATGTCTTTTTTTTCCTAATAGACATCAATTCCTTGGCAAAACCACTTATTACAGCACAGGACGGAAGCACATTCGATTGGTCAAAACACGTAACACCTAGCACACTTTCTGTATTTCAAGAAGACTCAAGTTGGAATCGGCTACCTTATAATCCAGAAAGTGGACTTTTAAAGCGCAAATACCCTTCAGATATCCATATCCATAACAATAATAACAATTCATCATCATCATCATCATCATCATCCTGGAAAAAAATGCATGATATTATTGATTCTTTTGATGAGGCTGATGATAGTCTATCCGATGGTGAATTATCTCCTACAGTAACAAGATTTGACGTCAGTGAACGGAAAACATTTGGAACAAATACAATGGAAGAGGATGTCATTATTGTTAAATGTAAAACATGTCAGCGACCGATACTTGCGAATAGTTTTCGGGCACATTCAGGTAAATTATATTATGGTGTTTTTTTATCAGAAAAGGGGAACTCAGTTTTATTATTTATCAATCAAAGTTAACTCGTGGTCGTCTATATCTTCATATAGAAACATGTGGTAAAGGGAAAAAGAAACCCAGAGCATTAACACAGATGGAAGGATCGTCATCATCGTCATCATCTAACGATAAATCAAAAATGAAAAGTATATTTTCTGACGATGATGATGATGACGATGACAATCCCATTGCATTAAAACGACAAAGCGAATCATCATCCAACAAAAAGAAGAAACAAACTGATAAGAAAGGGGGGAGTAGTAGTGGTGCCAATGGTACTATTGGAGGCGGTGCTGGCGGTGACACAATTGAAGGTAGTACATATTAGATAATGCTTTATATATAATTTCAATTTTTGTTGGATCTAGTGAATGATACTAACAACAACATTACAGAAGCATCGGAATCCACATCAGTACCTGCAAAATGTCCCCCATCAACAAACGAAAAACCTGAGAAGAAAAAGATAAAGAAAGAAAAGCAAAAAGCAAAATCTACCCCCAAACAAAAAGGTAACTGAAACATTCTTTCTCACTCACACATATGCAAGAAAACCCAAGCGGATAAAAAAAATCCCTCTAATATTTGTAATAATAGCACCGTTGGATTTGGATAAGCAGTGTGGTGTTATTCAAGGACCCAACAATACACCATGTACACGATCATTAACGTGCAAAAGTCATTCAATGGGTGCAAAACGTGCTGTTTCAGGACGATCACAACCTTATGATGTTCTTTTATCTGCATATCAAAAGAAAGCGATTGGTCGGCCACAGTGTAAGTTTTAAAAACGTACAGTAATCCGAGTTTCAGAGCAATTGGAATAGCTTAGTTGGTTGTTGGTTGGTTGTAATTGGTGTAATAGCGTGTGCGGGTGTGGGGGGAGTTGTAAAAACGTAAAAAAAAGTAGACACTTTATAGTTATACTTAATTCGTACATATTAAATGATGTTCCACTTTATCAACTAGCAGCAGGTGCAAATGCAACCACCAATAAAGGAGCAACAACCGTAACAAAGACAACAAAAACCAGCACCAAAAAATTGCAAAATAGGACAGCATCACCTGCTCCTGTAAGTGCTACAGCCAATACACATGATAACACACCAACAAACGATGAACATCATATAAATTCAGATGAAGAAGTAGATAGTGTGATGAATGCCATAAGACAAAGTTGTCCAATGCCACTTGCCGAGAAACCCTTCAATTTTGTAAAGCGACGACGGCAATGTTATCGGCTACGTGATATTTTACTTGATACCATTACACCCAAATCTGCATCCATGGCTCACAGTGACAGTAACAGTAGCTTGTCAAGCATCTATAATAATAATAATAGTAATAATAATAATAATACCAATTTATCTTCTCCTTTACATTCTTCTCAGCAACAACAGGCCTATTCTCATTCAATGATGAGTTCACCTACAGCTACAACGATAAATCATATTAGTCAGCCTACAACGGGCTTAACCGGGCCTTCGCTAGGGATGATAGGATTTTCAGGATCAATAAACTCTGGAGCTATGTTTGCATCAACCAATGGTACTATGCGTGACACATAAAAAAAACTCTAATGGAATCAAGCTTTATTTTATAATTATGTGAACAGATAATGATTTTCTATGATTTTTTTTCGCTCTTCTATTGAAAAAATAAAATAAATAACTCATGCAAAAAAAATGAATACCATTAAGTAATAAGATATATTATAGTTATATAAATGTCGATATTAATTGTAGATGTGAGCTATTATTATCATTTTTCTTTCTCAGCTGAAAGTCATTGTGAAAATGGGGGAACTTTTATAATTTTGAGTTGATTAAAGTTTTATTACTAACGAATCATAGTCAAATGATAAATTCGATTAATAAACAAAGAAAATAAGTTGATAAGTGTGTAAAGTTTACATGAAGTTTCTCACGAGATTAAATTCAAAACTATAAAGGAAAACATTATTTTTTTTGTTATCTCTGTCCAATGATTTTAAATCATAAGAAAAATATAATGACGGAACTCAGTCCTCAGCCAACCGAAACTACGGGGAGTGAGCAGAAGAAAAAATCGGGGGGACGGAAAAAAGTGAAAAGGCTGAAGAAACAGTTTTATGAATACCAAAGCTAACCCAAGCATAAAAAAAGTGCTAGATGCCTATATTTATTTATTTCAAGATAAGATTTAGGGACCTGTAAGATTTAATTGTAACAAAACTTCTATAAACGACTAGCAAACAATTTTTGTTTTGTTAATCCGTTATTCCCGGAGCAAAAAGAAAAAAAAAAGGATAATGGTGTTTGAAAAAAAAAAATAGGGCGTCAAAGTTTGATGGGAATGTATATAATTCGTTAGAAAATATGAGCCATTTAAGGATCTCATTTCATAAAAACGAAAGCTCGGGGAACAAGAACACAAAAGGGTTGCTTCTCTTTATTGAAACATGTTTAAAACTGTTTAAAACGGAATTAAAGGAGGTCAAAGTGAAATTGATAAGATAATAAAAAGGGGGTCTATGGTTGTTCCTGCGGGGTAGCAAACTTTAAAGCCGGGAAAAAAAGAAGTGCTCGCCGGTCTTTCGGGTTACACTAAAGGTTTTTAACATTTTTAACCGATATTTTTTACATTGTAAGACATGTCTGATCGGCAACTATATCTGCTTTATGATCTCGATATTAAACACTTGTTTGTAAACTTTAAAAAAAAGTGTTGCTCTTAAAAAATATTTTCTTCTTTATTTGTTCTCTTTCTTCTTCTTTCTTCTCTTTCAACTTTTTTTTTCCTTTTTTCCACTCAGTCACAATACGAATACGATAACAATAAACTACCTCTTCTTATTTTAACATTATACCAATATATCATTATCACAGATGCAATCAGAGTATGTTTTTTTTATTTTAAATGAAACTTTTCTCATTGTTCTAGAAACTGTATCTTAATCATAAAAACTTATGCATATTGTTATTAATATAGATTGAATTCATCGAACCGACGACCTATCCTCCTCCCTCCTATTTCTAGCATTGATAGTCAACTTCCACCAGCATCATCATGGAATTTCAGCCGAGGACCATCAATGTCGTTGCCATCACCACCTCTTGGTAACCATAAGTCAGCTCCTGCTCCCCTGACAACATCAACCACTACTACCATTCCCACAAATACATTGGATAACCAAAATCGTCGACTTCATCCATTTACATATTCACCTCCACAACATCATCATCAGCAACAAACATCTCAACGATCACCTCCCTCACAACAACTTCAATCACATCTTCATACCCAATTAACATCTCCACAAAAACTTGCACCATGGCCACAACCTGATTATCGTGTATCACAGCAACAAGAAGTTGAAAATCAACGAGCTGCTGCAGCACGTAAAAGAGTGTTTCAAGATATGGATCAGGTAGGAATAAGAAAAAATTGAAAATTTTCATTTGACTTTTACAAAGAGAGTTAAATATTTTTCTGTGATCATCTAATAATCCCATCAATATGAAATTACATATGCTTTGAATAGATTGTTAATCATTGTTCAACAATGCGTGAAACAGTAGTCCATCAACAAACCAATATGCCTACAGATCCTCACCTTTTAGCAAATTCTCAACCATGGCTTGATGATATGATTGGTCGTGCAAACGAAATATTAAATGCTCTTTTACGAATGCAAAAACAACAATTAGCTGCACAAGAAGAAAAGCGTCAAGCTTATTATTCTACTTTAGTAACTCCTACAAGTGTTTATGTAAGTTTACTATAATGTTTATATATCTAAGAAGAAACAAAACCGAGATCTAATCATATACTACTATATCAGGTTGATCAACGCCCAGAAACGCATGATGACGAAGAAGGTATGCAGTATGACGACAGCAACCCTTTACGTAGCCTCCGTCAACGAAAAAGAAGAAAGCGTACTGTATTCCAAGGCCGTTGTCATTCTTGTAATATCTCAGAAACACCTGAATGGCGACGAGGACCAGATGGTGCTCGTACACTTTGTAATGCTTGTGGACTTCACTATGCTAAATTGGAACGTAAGCGCGCTGCTGCTGAAGCTAATAAGGGCAAAGATCAAGGAAAGAATAATGATCAACAACAACAACCACTCGTATCTCCTTCTTCATCACCTACTAGCACTGTCAGCTCATCGATGCAAGATGAACCGGTAGTAACACCATAAAAAAGATCAATCGTTTATTTTTTTCAAAACCTTTTCCTTCGCTCCCTTTATCTTTCATCAGCCCTTCATATAACCATGCATCATCTTATATTAAATTGTACTTATAGTCTTCTATCTTCCTCGCTCTCTTTCTCTCTGTCTCTTTAACCCTACAACATTCTGTATAGCAAAAGCATTATTTCTACTACTAACCTCTACAACAATATTATTATTTTCATGCCACAACACACTTTTCCACACATACATATATTCTTGTAATAATATCAATTCCCCCTGTATTTATCCTATACATATATCTCCCATTTCTTCTTTATCTCTTTCTTTTTATTCTATAAACAAGTCTATAAAGAAAGGGAATTATTATATATCTTTCAAACATCTGCACTATTGTACTTTTAATATTATGAACATTCTTCTATTACTATTATTATTATTATTATTATTTTCTCTCTTAATATGTTTTTATATAAAAGCTTTTTTTTCTGTTTCTTCATATACACAACAACTTATTATTTTTAAATTGAAAAACTGTCAGACCCCATGGCATTAAATTTACAAATATATATCGAGGAGGGAGAGACTATTTTTCCAAGCGTGGATAATCACGCCAGTAAGCAACGATATAGGATTAAGTTTACCGTATTAAGATATCTGCTTCACATATACTTTACGTGCGATCTAATTGCATCAAAAGTAATTTATAATGCGTACGTAGTAGGAATCTACTCGATCGTTTAATCACAGAGAAAGAAAATATTTTTATAATCTATCTGTTGTTGCAATAGATTCGTTATTTTTCCTGATTCACAAACAGAAGTCAAATCAAAACAGCCTAAAATTTATTTTTTTATACGTAAATTGTATCAACACCATAATACTCTTCTACTCCGTTAAATATTTATATATATATGTAGACTTTCTCTGAAAGAGGAAAGTTTTTATTTTTATTTTATTCTCAAGCTTATCAGAAAACAAACAAATAAATATTGAGAGGGGTTGAAAAAACAGGGAACTTACATACAAACACAAATAGAGACACAAAAGTGCTTATTATCTTGGTCAACATCATCAAATTTATTATTGTCGTCATCGCTTAAACCCTAATTGTATATTTGTTTACGTAGCACTAATAATACGAGTTACTGTTTTGCCCAAAACCAATTTGCAGAATAGTTATCAATGCTTAATCAATCATCCTTGGGAACTTTATCTCTCAACTTGAAAAAAGGGTGTCTATTCTGTACTACTGGGCCGCGTGTTTGTAAAGCAGCAAAAAAGAAACCATATAAAAGTCGCATATTACAACAATCAATAATTACACTATCTACATTATTGATGACTTTGATACTGTTTTATGATCATCTTTATATTACAGTACTATACGAGATTTAAAAGGTTCTAAGTAAACTAACATATTATATATAGTATACCATGAAAGATTTCTCAGCCAATAAAGTAGATTGTCTTATCATGAGTCTATATTCAAATATATCTTAGTGTCTTTTTATTTTAAGGGATTGAACGAAAAAAGCCACGATTATTTTTCTATTTTAGAAACATCTCATGAGCCCCCTAATAAAATTCTGTTGCGTTCAACTTTGATGCCCTGTTGATTTTCAGACATGTACATAAAAAAACATCTCTGCATTTAATAAGTTCCCTGGGAATGGAAACTGGATTTTTTTTTTTTTTGGTAACTGTATTTGACTGTCAATTAATTTTGTGGTAGAAAATATATTACACATGTGGTACTTCTTAAATATGTCAAACAATTTATCATTATTGACCACTGATCATATTAAGATTTATATACTCTATAGTATATTCTTACGTGCTGGCCATGAGGACCACACAATATAGACAAGTATTTTCGATGGACTTGCATATAGTACACAACAGATATAGAATGTTGGGTATAATACAACAACCTTATTATCTAGCCAACCCGATTTCTGTAAGAAAAAAGCTGGCCAACCTATTATAGTATATCCGAAGAGTGTATTACCATTCATAGTAATGTATCTTAATGTTTCCATACATGAAATATGAGTAGTTTTCTATATATTTTAGTATATAAAACCATATATGAAGAACATTATAATTTCAGTAGCTTCATGTTCTTGTTATTGATGTTTAAAATATATTGCGATCAATCGTATAAAAAATTCTTACCATATGATTCGTTTAAAGATCTATGATATCATAAAATAGATCAAAGTACTTATACAGATAGATCCCTGATTATTTCCGTGAGCAGGGAAAAAAAATAGAAAGATGGGTCATTTTGTGGTACAAAAGCAAATTTAAACTGAATATTCTCAACAATTCACAAGTACATGGTATATTATATTCTTACAAATATATAAAAAAAAATATAAATGTTTTTGACCAAAGTAGGTAAACAAAAAGTCACAGTAACAATGAAAATACCCATCAACAATAGCAAATATATATCTATATAATCAAAAAATAATACAAAACGATCATATATTACTACCAATAAAAGGTATGCAAAATTATCACTAAAAGGTTAAAACGTTTTTAAGAAAGAAACTGGAGAAGGTTAGGACTTTTTTTGTCATGTTAGTTATTATATAAAAAACGGCGCGTTTGTGATATGTAGATATTACGGTGTCATACGCATAAGATGATAAACCTCATGTGTTTTTCCAAATTTATGATTTAGGGTTTCGAATCTGACGCAATACGTTATTTGTCAAAGCCAATTGAGCAAATTATACGATTAACTGTTCTGCTTTGACTTTGACTATAATTCAACTCCACTTGCGCTCCCATAAGATTATCTTTTGGTAAAGTGGTAAAAAAGACCTGCACAAAAGACACTCGCTTGTGTGACAAATCATAAATTCTATCGGTCAGCACTTCATTTTTGGGGAATGGGAGGAGTAATAATTGGAAGAGGTTGGAGGGCGGAACAAGAAATGCTGTACTTGCTAAGAGCGCGCCTTCAAAAAAAATGTCATCTGGCAGAAATTATAAAGAGTAGATTGGAACTTTATACGGTCCTGGGAAAAAGACCCCAGGCATTTGATTTGATTCAAAGATAGATAAAGAGGTATTCATGTGTAATCATAGTTGGAATAAAAAGCATGGATTTTGAATTAAAACTAATTGAGAACAAACAAAATAAATAAAACTTTTATACGGACGGAAAGTTCCGAGAAACATAAACTGTTCTATATGAACGTTGATTGGTACTTTTGTAACAAAAATGTAAATTAAAAATAAAGCTAGTAAGTAGACTACTTGTAAACAAAAATCCAGACTAACTACGTTACCAACCAAAAAGAAGATGTTGCGAAAAATACATGCCGTTTAATACAACCCGCCGGTTAAAAAAAGAAGAGTTAGTGCATAGAAGTATACCTAATGCAATCGGAGAGCGGAAGCCAGGTAGTTGCATTCTGTATTTCTTTAGCTTGATTGGCTTGGTTTATAAGAATAACTGTAAAAATATTTTACCATATCCAGCAAAGTTGGATAATATTACCAGTAGCAATACTCCTTGTCAGTGATAGTACTGTATTGCTTGTTATTGATGAAAGTAGGGTAACTTTATTGCTATAGCCAACAGCATCAAAATGATAATTCAATATATGTGTTTTTTTTCTATTTAGCTTATCTATTATGTTGCGCCGTTCTATACAGTTAAACCCCGTTTTTTTGCACACTCAGTTACTATACACCTCCACTCTGTTCTTACTATCTTTTCGACCCCCTCTTTTTACACACCCCTAATCTTTGCACTACGTTCGAGTCAAATCCTACCTGTGCAACAAATGGGGTTCGACTGTATCATCAATTTAGTTTTATCATTTACGTACTTACGCGATCGATGCTTCTGCTTGGTTTTGAATTGCAGAAGTCAGCTCAAAAACTGTTCTTCCTGTGACAGCAACTATTGGTAAAGTTCGAGTTTGTAAACTTAAAAAGGTTTGTTTCAAAGTTCTTTCACTATTAATAACATTGATACCAAAAATCACCTTACTGACGGAACTTGGATGTTTCTGGAGTAATTTTCTGCCGTACTGTAGTGACCAGACTTTCCCGGACAGACATTAAGGCTGTAGTGTTGAGAAAGCTGCAGTAGTTGTAATCAACATAGATCCTACATTATCTGAAGAGCTACATACCACAGGTTTCATGAACTTTTCTGTTTACTATTTTTATACGTAATTCTGCATGACATTACACTACTCGCTAATAAACATGAGTGGTTATTTTACGAGAGTTAATTTTTTAGGAAAAGATATGTACTTATAGAAACCAAAGTAAATGTCCAAGGGATTGAATAGGCATTTTAGTTAACTAGACTCTCCCGCCTGCTTTATAATTACAATTACATCAAAGTATAATAATAGTAGTATATCGTATATATTTGAATAAATAGAGATGAAATAGTAAATAGAAATAATGTAACTTTAAACAAGGAGAAAAAGTACTAGTATGAAAAAAAAGGATGAGTATTAAAAGGTAAACTTTAACAGTCATCCTTCTGGTAGTCATACTATGATAGGAAATATCCACCATATTATCGAGCCCACCAATGAAAGGAAGACCTTTATTTGGTATTGTAGCAAATATTGTATAATAATGGAAATTTGTGCGTCCCGTAGAGTTAATGCGAGCATGGATGATGTATTTATGACATGGATATTTAATTTTTCGGGATATTCTAGTATGCCATGGCCGGTTTGAGCTGCAATATGATCTTGTATAATAGAAATTTTGGGAAATTAACAAGAACGTTCTTGTTGCTAATAGTGAACATGGAGCCACAGCACACTTTCTGTTTTCTTTTTTCTTTGTTAAGTGGTTAAGAATAGAAGTCGAAAATGCATCATGTGTTTCTTGTTCGTTATACCTGACATTTCGTTTTCTTGGGAAACCTTGATAAAAGGATAAATGGACTGGGAGTTTATATCCATTTTCCTCTTCATGAACAACTGCATGGCTTTCTTTTTGTCAGCGCATGTTGTTATACGTTGTGATTCTACTGCAAATAATTGCTGTATTCTGTTAGACATGTTCAAATAATAGTGCTGTATCATTGAATGCGCTTTTCGGGAATTGAGGATGCTTTTAAAAAAAAATTCTCGTGATATCTGCATTCCCCTCTCTCGATTTGTGATATCATTACTACTATGAATCTTATATGATTTTTGTAATATTTCATCCTAAGTAACATTTATATTGAATTTATGCTCAACTTCGGGTATACTTGGTAATACAGAGTGTAAAAGCATTTCCATTGGTGTATCGATATAACAAGAGCCATAAGTATTGTCCAACAGGTTGAGAAGATAGCCAGATTAATATTCTTCTGGTAAACCTGACCTATCTGTCATTTTTCCTTCATCTGTTATCTGTAGCTGTTGTCGGCCATTGTTCTTGTCATTTTTTTCGCTGTCAATACCGTTTTCTTTATTGTCATTATCCACCTCTTCACATTGTTCAGCTTGATGCTCACCAAGCCAAGGAAATGTATCATCGGTGTCAACATCAGTTCTCGGTGGTATAATCTTTATAGATTTGTTAAACGCCGAACGTTGGTATCTGTCATCGCCATCATAAGTGCTACCAACGCTTTTGTCAAGAGCATGACAATCGTTCTTGTAGTTGTCAGTTTTTCTTTTTTTTTTTTTTGCTTTTTCGTTATACGCTTGTTCTTCGTTATCGATGTATTTTATAATGTTTCGTAAATTGTCAACAATGCTTTGACGTTTCTTGGTAAGTTTATATATAGAATTATGGAATGATTCGACGGAATTCGTCGTATGAGTAAGATGAGTGAATAAACCTTTATGCATTGTAGAAACGGCAGGAAATATAGTGCCACGGACTTCTTTACGGTTCCACCATTTAGTAAAACCATGAGAATTAGTTTTTAATTTTCTTGTATCAACATGTACCTGAAGTAGCTTTACTTTTTCTCCTGGTTGCGAAACTCAGACACCCAATTTTTTTTTTCGCGTATGCAGCAAAGTTGAACCAGTTCCTTTTCGTGAAACAAAACCATTGTCTCCTTTTTGTTGCTGGCTCTTGTATTGTAATCTATAAAAATATATATTGTTTCATTTACACTTTCTCTAGTTCGTTATTGTAAATTCATCGACTCTGCACCTTCCAACTTCGACCAACCTCAGACCAACCTAGGTCCGGTCTTGGAATCTCTTTGTTGGATAAACTATCTTCTTATAATAAATTTTTAAATGGAAATTGATAATATATGGTTTTTGCTTTCTCGGATAACGGTCGAATATGATAAACTGTAGTAACTAGATTGAATAATTCGAATATAAGTAAATCGAAAGTAAGCTACATATGGTCAATAGTTATATTTATGTTTCAATAATAGGAATATCAGATTTGTGAAGCCACAGTATTATCAAGTGATGTTAGGTTTTTCATAAGAACAGGGCTTGGAAAGCAAGTGGTAAAAATAAATGCTGTCACGATATAAAAGAATATAAGCTTGGGTCCACAAATGTTAGCTTTTTGTGGTAAAATATTAAGTGGATTTGGTAAAGCGAAGAATGAAGTGATTTTGATTATTACAAAGCCATATTCGAGTCCTCGTTCATTGCTATGGTCCCTTGACAGAAGCACGTAAAGAAGCTTCCTTTGATTTTTTATGTAAAATCAAGAGTTCATACAATGATGGTATATGTTATTAATTATATATGCTTTCTTCCAGAGGTAGTCAAAAGTTGAATATTATCTCGTATTTATAATTACGTATTTCAAGGGACAGTACTATGGGGAGTGGCTTATACAGTTTTTTTTTTATATTTGTATTGAAAGAAAAAAAAAGTTTACATGGTATTATTCAAAAACCAAAACTTTATATATCTTAGCTTCAACCAACTTCCAACATGTAAATATTCAATTGAAATACTCCCAATCAAACACCATTTGTATACAAAAAACTAAGCCAAAAGCAAAACCCGTATGCACTTGAATCGCTTTAAACATTTTCCAGTTTGTTTTTTTCTTTATCATTTTTTTTATTTTATTTTTTAAGAAAGAGGGATTTCCAGTTGGGTAATAATATATAATCAGATCATAAAAACCACGCTGTTAAGGATGGTTGTAGGCCTCAGCGTGTCTCGTCATACCTCCCATAAAGATACACAGCAGAACCATGTACCCAAACGTGGAAGCTTGATCGTTCAACAGGCCCAAGGAAAGATCATCATTTTTTCCAAATTCTGGAAGATTCGTCTAAAGAAAAAAAAAAAAAGTTTTTCATGGCAACCATGCAAATTTATACTTTTTTTAAAATTACAGTCACAAAGCTTCCTTCTTTTTGACTCCCGATATTTTTCTTCTCCGTTTCAAAAAAGATAAAAATAGAGGATTTAACCATGTCCATATTCTTGTTTTAAGTGTTTAATTATATTATTAGAAAAGAAGGGGGGGAAGTGTTTTTTATGGGATAAAAAATAACAATATAACGATAAAAAAGACTAATTTATCTATTGAACAAGAAGAAAAAAAAAATGAAAAAAAAAATGAATGCAAGTATGTTAGTATTTGTTGTGGATGTGTGTGTGTGTGTGTGTGATATGTTATAGTGTCAATCAATAAGAGGGTTGCATGGAGTTCTTTATTTGTAAATTTTTTTTTGTTCAATTGTTCATCGTCGAATAGGTTTTCCTTGAATTACATCAATAATTTCTTGTTGTGATAACGTTTCATATTCTATCAATGCCTTTGCTAATCGATGAAGTTCATCCATATGCTCTGTAAGAACAAGTCTTGCACGGAGTTCAGCACTCTATAAATATTTTACACCCATTTGAAGATCAGTAATTAAAATCTCCACAGCCCACATTAAACAATTCAAAAATTTTAATTGAATAGCTTTACCAAGACAAAATCCTTAATTTCCCCTTCAATAAGTTGCTTCGTATCTGTACTCAATAATTGCATATCTTCATCATCATATTCCACTGGTCCAATCTTTTCACTCATGCCATAATGTCGAACCATTCGTTTAGCCACTTCAGTTGCCTTGACAATATCACTGTGAGCACCACTGGTAACATTATCAGGACCAAAGATTAATTCTTCTGCAATTCGGCCTCCTAAACAAATATCAAGTTGTGCCAAAAATTCTCGACGTGTAAAAGAGTCCTATATTATGGATCATATTAAAATAAGTAAATCATATAATTGTTGTTATACTATATACTATGTTTATGAGTATTTACCTTATCCATCTCCGGAAGTTGTACAGTCATACCCAATGCTCTTCCACGAGGCATAATCGTTGCTTTATGTAAAGGCATTGCTCCTGGAGTATAATACGCAACTAATGCATGACCACCTTCATGATATGCTGTCAACTTTTTACTTTCATCTGTAATCACGGCACTTCTTCTTTCAGCACCCATAATGATTTTATCTTTAGCATATTCCAAATGACGCATATCCACTTCTCGTACATTTTCTCTACTTGCTTGAATGGCTGCTAAATTGATCAAATTGGCTAACTCGGCACCACTAAATCCAGGAGTACCTCTTGCAATAACAGAAACATCAACATCGGGTGCCATCATGACTGCTTTCATATGATGCTTCAGAATTTGCATACGTCCACGTACATCAGGAAGAGGAACATTGACCATACGATCAAAACGACCAGGACGAACCAAAGCTTTATCCAATAATTCAGGGAAATTGGTAGCAGCAATAAAGATTACACCTTCTGTTTGTGAAAAACCATCCAAATCGACTAAAAGTTGATTTAATGTTTGTTTCATATATGTTGAATCCTTTGGATTACGTTTTGATCCAATAGCATCAAGTTCATCAATAAATACAATACTTGGTGCTTTTCTTCGAGCAGCAGCTAAAGTAATAATAATAGAAGAGCAGAGAGTAATTATTTGTGAGTATATATATATAAAGTAAATATTTGATATCAAAAAAGAATGACCCAATTTTATTATTATTATTTATATATAAATAATATAATCAGCAGATTTAAAAAAGAATAACACTTACCAAATAGATCTCTCACGCGTCGAGCACCTACGCCAACATACATTTCATCAAATTCACTTCCACTCATAAAGAAAAAGGGTACACCTGCTTCACCAGCAACAGCACGCGCAAGTAATGTTTTACCAGTACCAGGAGGTCCAGTCAATAATACACCCTTGGGTAATTTGCCTCCTAGCTCTGTGAATCGATGTGGATTTTTCAAAAATTGTACTAACTCTTCTAACTCTTGTTTAGCTTCATCACACCCTTGTACATCAGTAAATTTGACAACTTGCTGTGATGATGGTTCATATTCTGTTTGTGGTGTTGTAGTTGTCTTGAGAAGACCCGAATTTTCCAATGCGAGTGATAATACAGTCAAAAAACAAAATGCGTAAGTAACTGTAACACCTACCCAACGAAGAATACGCCACACAAGATATCCACGCGCTTGTAATATAGAAAACATAATTTATAAGTTAGTTGATGTTATTGCCATTCCCATCGTTTAATCCTTTTTGTATGGGGGGAATAAACAATTACCTTCTTCAACAACAACATAAATTGGGTCCTTTTGAGTGTTACCCACACCACCTTCACCATTTCTTCTTGCACCTGCAAGAATATCTGCTAATTCACCTTTACCTTGATTATTTTAAAAAATAATAACATTGTTAGTTTTTTGTTATTGTTATTCAGCCACTAGAGTAAATATTATTCTTTTTTACCTCCTTCACGTTGTAATCGATTCATTAGATCAGGTATTACTTTGCTTTGTTGTCCGCTTTCAACTAATGCTGCAATATATTGACGATAACATTCTTCATCATGTGCAAACCTTCCTCTTTCAAATCGAGTAACAACTTCTTCCGGTTTCCGAGCCATCCGAAGTTCCTAATAATGATAACGCTCAGACCACCATTTACAACACTATCTTTTAAATCCAATCATTTTATTGTTCTATATACATACCTTATAAAAAGCAGCTTGAACGTCTGGATCATTAGGTGATAGATTTGCTTCTTGTTCAAATCGTTGTAATCTTCTTGGATCTTTTGCGCGTTGATTTTGGAACCAACGTTTTTGTTGTTGTTTTCCCTGATTTGCTATTGTAGACCAACGGAATGGTGGGATCAAGTCCGACGATAAAGGTATCTATATGTGTCACGACATCCCCAAACCTCGGTTAAGATATATATAAACAATCCCTCTTTCTCGCCCCTTGAATATATATATGTATAAAAGAAAAGAATATCCACACCCCCACAGACACGCCCACACACGTTGACAATATCTTTGTTTTTTTTTTCTACTTACTTTTAATAGTCGTTGTTGTATAGGTTTTGTTGTTGTTCCTAAAACTATTGATTCTATTCTTCCATTATGTGTTCTACTATTATGTTGAAATCGTGCATGGGTTATAACTAAACGTGGTAATCGGTGATCACGCCACTTTGACGCTTGTGCTAAAAACTATATATACATATTATAAGATCGTTTTCACTTTTGTTAATATAAAATTAATAGAAAGAAAAGTGTTGAGAAAAAAAAGTAAAATGATAAAAAACCTTATGAGTAGATTTTAATTGGAAACTCATTTACGAGTAGAAAAAAAAAAAAAAGGAACGCGGGGGGTATGGAGGGCAGAAGAGAGAGAGAGAGAGTAAGAGAGAATTACGGAAGCGAAAATAAAAGAATGAATGACCCAGTTGGATTTTTACCAAATTTGTTATTGTTTTGTTTATGATTATTGATGAAAAATTCTTCTTTTTCTTCTCTTTTCTATATTGCATAGTTACTTACTAAGTTGCATATTACTATTCTTTATATAAAATGTATTCTATTTTGAATGATGATGATGAAGAAAAAGAAGCTTATTATATATAGATATATTTAATATTATTTCTGTTTGGTCAATTGTTTTTAAATTATCAAATTCTTCTTTTTTTTTTGTATCAGATTAATTACTATTATTCTTATAAATTCATATTAAACAAGCATTTAATATTATTATTATCATTATCATTATTAATACATTAAATCACTTCTTCACTATTGAATTCTTTAATAACTACTATGTACTCAGTATGTGCATGACGCGTATACCACCTCTTAATTTCGTTATTATGAAGTTTCTGACTCAGACTGCATAAAATTTGTTTTCGATTATATAGAAACGTATGATTTTTATTCAAAATACTCGTTATAAAATGGATTATAACTGTTATATATATAATAATATACCGTCTTTTATTGATATTTATTTTTTTCTATCTTTATTATTATTATTATTATTAGTGTATAGATTTATATGATGATGATGATTGATAATTGATGATGATGTTAAAAAAAAAGATAATTTTCTTTTCTTTTTGATGATTTTAATGAAGTTTTTCTTGACGATCCCACATTTCCTTATATACACTATGTTCTGTCTTTAATAACTTTTCATGAGAGCCGGATTCAACAATAGATCCATCTTTAAGTACAAAAATTTCATCTAATATATAAAAATATAATATATTTAGTCATTGTGAATATACTTTTTTTTTTTTTTACTGCGGTGTTTTTGTTGCCTATTTTTTTATTTTACATACCAGCATCTCGGATTGTTCTTAATCTGTGAGCGATATGGAAACTTGTCATACCAGTATCACGCAATATATTTCGGAAATTCGTAAGTAATGATTGTTCTGTATGGGTATCCAATGCTGAAGTAGCTTCATCCAAAAACAAAATTTTTGGATTCTTAAGAAGTGTACGTGCTAATGATACACGTTGTTTTTCACCGCCTAAAAAATATATATACATTTATATTAATAATTCTCCTTCCTTTTTACATATAAAAAACACCATAAATATATAAGTATATATATCATAATTTACCTGAAAGCATAAGACCACGTTCACCAACCTTAGTTTCATATTTATCTGGTAAACTCATAATAACATCATGGATTTCTGCACGTCTTGCGGCTTGATAAACTTCATCTCGATTAGCTTCAATACGACCATATTGTACATTATATAAAATAGTATTATTGAATAAACTTGTATCTTGTGGAACAACACCAATTGCTTTACGTAAACTATCCAATTTAATATCCTTGATATTTTGTCCATCAATATAAATATTTCCAGATTGAGGTTCATAGAAACGGAACAAAAGACGTAAAATGGTAGATTTACTATAGAAAAAAAAACCACATATTTTTTTTAATTGAATATATATATAGATACTCTTCCCTTAGAAAGAAAAATGAATACATATAAATATCAATTTTTAACTTACCCACAACCACTTGGTCCAACAAAAGCAGCCTTTTCACCTGCATTGACAGTAAAGCTGACATTATTCAAAATAGGTCGATCTGGATGGTATCCGAATACGACATTTTCAAAACGAATTTCACCACCCTTGAAAACTAAATCCTTTGCGTCCGGCGCATCTTGGATAAGTGCGTTTTGATTTTCCAAATTAAACATAGTATCCATATCAATTAATGATTGTCGTAATTCACGATAAACAGATCCCAAAAAGTTAAGTGGCATAGATAATTGAAATACCAATTGATTCACCATGACAACATCACCCACTGTCATTGTACCATCCAATACTCCTTGAGCTGAAAGGAACATCATGGCTGTCAATGCTGTACTGAAAATAGCATTTTGTCCAGCATTCAAAGCAGCCAAACTTGATGCTACTTTGAGAGATGCATTTTCATATTTTTGAAGCGGTTTATCATATTGATCCGCTTCAAACTTTTCATTATTAAAATACTTGACAGCTTCAAAATTAATTAAAGAATCCACAGCTTTGGTAGCCGCTTCGTTATCCGCTGCATTGGCTTGTTTTCGAAACTCGGTACGCCATGCCGTTGTTGCCACCGTAAATGCAGTATAGGCCACAATCGTAGTAAATGTTACAGCTGCATAAGGAGTACCAAATTTGTAGGCCAAAATACCACACACCATAGAAATTTCCAATGCAGTAGGTAAGATATGAAACACAATCGAGCTTAACAAAAAGCTAATACCTTTAGTACCACGATCAATAGCACGGTTGAGACCCCCCGTTTGTCGAGTTAAATGAAAACTTAAATCCAATCGATGTAAATGAGCAAATACGTTTAATGCGACCCGTCGAATGGCTTTTTGAGCCACAGTAGCAAATACAGCATTACGAAGTTCTTGAAAAGCACTAGCACCTAAACGCGCTAAACCATAACCGATAACAGCAGCACCACAGACGGCCCAATAAGTAGCGTCAGCAGGAAAACTTGTACCCAATGAATCAATGACTTCTTTGAAAAAAAAGGGGACTTCGACATTTAGTAGCTTGCCTCCCACTAAAAGTGAAAGAGCAATCACGACGCGTGTTTTGACATTGACATCATTTTTAGGCCATACATATTTCATGAGTTGACGAATAATGGCCCAGTCAGTGGCATTCCGTTGTTTGATTGTTTCATTCTTTGTTGACAAGGTTGTTTTTGTTGTTGCTGTTTCAACTTTTTTATTCACTTGTTGTTTTGTTTCTTGAAATAAAGGTCTTTGAATGGAAAACGCGCGACGAAGTAATGGACTTGAAGAAATAGAAGGTCGGATCGTTGACGAGACAGGTGGATTATTAAGCGAACGTGAAAATACAATAGTACTTTGAAATCGTCGAGTGGGCGTTGTAAAGTTATTTATATTACTACCTACTGGCCGAACTGCTCGAAAGCAGGAAAGTGATAGCCTCGGTAGCATTTTGGTTAAAAGAAAGGAACGAACAAGAAAAAAAGAGAGCTCTTTCTTTTTTCTTTTTATAACTTTAAAAAAAATATGCGTATTAATAAAAAAAAAAGAGAGAAAAGGTAGAAAAAAAAAACACGGTTAATTATTCTCCATTTCTTCCATCTCCACGTTACCATCCCCCCAAATACGAAAAAAAAAATTGCCAGGGTCCGAATAGTAATCTAATGCGCACAATGTGCCTGTTCAAAGAAATTTTGACTCGGTGAAACTTGAAAATAATTTTTTTTTGTCAAAACATCTGTAACCTGAGCATGTTGTGCCTGTTTCACAAAAAATAGTTTTAATCAGATAACCATTTTACTTTCATTTTCATGTATATATCAACAATTGAATATTAAATACGTAGACGTTTGAAAAAATAATAGCATCTTTAAAAATACTTGAATGATTATAAAGTTATTCTTGTAAAAAAAAAAGGGGGGGGGAGAGCCTAATAATGACTATACAGTATACAATTCTAGTGGTAAAAAAATAGACTTGTTGAATGAATTTGAGTCATAACATAAAAAGAAACAAACCAATAGGTCCAGTGTGTGTATGTGGGGGAAGGGAAGTAATAATAATAATAATAATAACATTGTGCGATCCATATAAAACTTTTTCGATATTAATAATAATAGACCTTAATCAATGTCGAGTAAGATTTTCATCCGTTCGTAAACTAAAAAGCTTACTCCCGTCATAGGAAAGACTTTGACATATCCAATAGTTAATCCAACATAAAATCCTTTAATTCCTTTAGATTGATAAATTAATTTAGCTGTATCCATAAATTTTACAAATTTATCTGGATGAAGTAATCCACTAACTTGCATTCGCCGTCGAGTTACCTATATTTTTCCATTCAAATCCCCATGGTACATAATATATCGATAATCAGTATAATTAATACATATTATTAAAAAAAAGTAATCCCAATCCCAACATTAATATATTACCTCTAATGGATAACTGCATGTTTGAGCAATTAATCCAGAAACACCACCACATATTAATTCAGCCCATGCTTTCAATGGTGGTTTTTCCTTCATACGTCTATCATTAGGACCTATACTTTGTAGATTTGCACGAGTATAAGGGGAAATAATAGGATCAAATCGAAAAATATTGGTAATGATATGATAAGCTCCAAAAGATACGCCAGCATATGGAATGATACCTGCTACTGTAGGAAAAAATCCGCGATAAAAATTTAATATTCTGGAATAAGATGCAGCAGCAGGTTCCTTATATATTTGTTTACACGTTTCAACTAATGAAGGTCGTCCTCGATTTTCTTGTTTGACAACATAGGCCATTCGAACACGTACAAGATCCAATGGATAAGTAAATATAACACATGTTATACCTGTATATAATGTTAATTTTGTTGTTGTTGTTGTTGTTGTTATTGTTGCTTAGTAATAGTTATTTTATTATTATTATGAAATATAGTATTTACCTGCAAATGAACCTGCGAAAAATTGTCTTGTTGCTGTTTCTTTGACTTTACTAGGCATCAATATCTATTTTATTAATTATAATAGTAGGTTAAAAAAATAAGTATCTGTGGCTATATAAAAATATATCCTTCTTTCTCTCTCCCTCTCTCTCTCTCTGCAAATCGAAGCAATAGCAATAATCCGACTTTTTTTTTATTACTTACTGCTCGAAATTGTTCCAAAGCTACAAATTTTATAGATGCGTAAGGGAAAATCCGTAATAACGTTACAGAGTGACCTTGGAAAAGACCCAATACGCCTGTTTGTTTGATGATTTCCCGACCAGCTTTAAAAGCTCCCGTGAACGTTCCTAATAATATATAATTTTGAAAAAACATAACATTATATTCATATTAATAAGAATATATTAGACTCTTTCTCTCTCTCTTTCTCTTTTTTTACCTGAATATTTTTCGAACGCTGGATTTTGTGCTTGAAAAAGAATCTTGACTCGATCTAATGGTGCGATAGCTGTTTTAGCCTAATTTCATAACAAGAACAACAAACGAATAACCATTTTCAAAGTTTTATTTATTTAACCCATTGTTTATATACAATTGAATGAAGAAGAAAATAAAATAAAAAAGAGAGTTATATTCAATTTACCACACAACCTGCAACACCACCAGCAATGGCAGAACGTATTACATAGTCGAGATTCTGAGTACGTTCACGTCTCTCTTTACCATTTGTCATTGCTGTTACGTTTTTTATTTGACAAAAGAAATAAAGTATGGTATATAAAAAAAATGAACGAACGTGAGAGACGTTTTTGGAGGGTGGGGGGGGGGAAAGGCTTGTAACTCCTCTGACTTTTTTCTTTTTTTGTTTTCACTCAGTTGAGGATTATGCAAAATGCGAAAAAAAACTGAAAAAATATTACCCTTGTTCCGATAGATTTGGTTTTGCTTATTTATTGTACAAATGCACTTGTAAAACTTTATATGCCTTATATCTCCCTCGTGAATTGGATTAGAAATATTATAAATTTCCATGGAAACGAAATTCTTCTTTTTGTGGATGAGAAAAGAGCATGGTTACCATAGAAACGGCTTATTCATTTTTTATTATTAGTTTATATTACCATTGTTTAATTAATATTATCATGATACGGTTGCATATACGTCATCCCACTTTTTGAAAACATATTAGACTTTTAATTAATACATATAATCTAAAGAAGAAAATAAAAAGGTGTCAGTTTTTTTTATTTAATTTTTTGCATATATATAAACTCTATTCAATTAACACAGGTCAAATTATTATCTTTGGAAGCTTTTTTTTCTCTCTCTCTCCTTCTTTTTTTTTCTTTTCTTGTTTTCTGCATCTCTCATTCACTCAGATCATGGTTATAATACCATGCAACTTTTTACAAGTGTTTATGAATTAATACGTACCCTTTGGGTGAAATTTATTTTTTTTATTGCTGAACCCATATTCCCACTTTTATTACCTGATCCTTATACTCGTGCTGGTAATGTAAGAGTAGAAGCAAAACCAGCTCATGAAAGTCGTGTCACAATGACTGAAATAATCTCTCCACACCATTGTAATGTCAAAGTATGTTATTATTTAATATTGTGAGAAAATGAAAGTAAAAAAACGATTTTACTTGTTTCTTTTATTGCTTTTAAAAAAAACAGAAAAGTGTATGTTAACTTGTAAGAAAAAAAAATTACAATTTACAATTATATCAGGGACTATGTCGAGCAGGTTCCATCATGGCTTGGGTTGATATTGCAGCTGGTATAGCTGCTAAACGACATGCTTCTTCACCTTCGGTAATTATAATAATAATGAGGGATTATCTCTATGGCAAAGAAAAAAAAAACAAAAGCTAAAAGTACATAACATGATAGGTGACTCGGTCTATTGATGATGTTGCTTTTTTGCATCCAGTAAAAGATGGAGATATTGTAAGTTGATTATTGAGGCCAAAAAAAAAACATATTACATCGCCAACTAAGAAAAGATCCAACTATGATATCATATACATATAGTTGACAATTCAAGCATCTGTTAATAAATCATGGCGAACATCCATGGAAGTTGGAGTCAAAGTAGAAGCTTATACACCATTAACAGGAGAACGATTTTTCGTAGCACATGCCTATTTAACATTTGTTGCTTTATCACCTAGACCACAACCAAAAACTTATTTGGGAATTAAATGGGTTGAACATCGTCCCACATCTGTTCCTGGACTTACACCTAATTCTGATATGGAAAAAAAGCGATATGAAATGGCTGAAAAACGTCGACAATCTCGATTAAAGGAAGAAAAGAAACCTAATTTACAAAGTATACGTGATTTAATGCGTGACTGGTCTCAAGGTCTCAGAGAACATGCTCATCAACATATAGCAGCTATTAAATCTCATCCAGCATTTCAGCCACGACCTTCTATTGATGAATCAACAGAGAAAAAACAACAACAATTGCACAGTAGTAGAAGTAGTAATACAGCAAATAGTAGTGTATATAGTGAAGGAGAACGGGAAGAAGAAGAACAACCATCAAGTGAAACGACTACTATACAAATCGAACCAGAAGAATCTTCTAATACAAGTATAAATGTAAATGAAAATGAACAAAGTCAACAGTTGACAGTTCAAGAGGATCAACAACAAAAACAAAAACGAAAAAGAAGAAAACGTTATTCAATGGATCCAGTGATGCAACTTCCATTTCTTGAAGCACCTATGGAAACTACATTTGCAGAAATGGTTGAATTAGTTATGCCTCAACATGCAAATACTCTTAATATAACATTTGGAGGAGTTGTTATTCAATGGCTTGAACAATGTGCTTTGGCTAGTGCGAATCGATTAACTCGGGCCTATTTATTGACAGCAAGGTATAAATAAAGGTTGTTTTTTTAAATATAATCATAAAATAATATACACCTTACTAAAACAAAACAAAAATAACATATTATTAGTATCGATTCACTTTCATTTGTAACACCTACACATGTTGGTGATGTAGTTACTATTCGTTCAATTGTATCTCGAGCTTATTCATCCTCTATGGAAATCTATGTGAGCATGGAAGCCGGTAAATAAAATAAGTCAATTATGGATTTTTATTTTATTTTATTTTTGTAATGGAAATATTATTAACTCGATAGTATTCAAAATAGAAAATTTACAAACAGGTGAAACACATTTTACAAATGATGCATTTTTCACGATTGTTGCTATTGATAAAGAACATATACCTGTTCGAATACCTAAAGCTATACCTCGAACTGAAGCTGAAATGAAATTATTTGAAGGAGGTATTAAACGTCGAGAAAAAAGATTGGAACAAAAAGTAGAATTGATAGATTTAGTGAATAGTGTTTCCAATCAAGGATTAGCTGCTCCTTATATTAGTATTCCCATCTCTTCATGAAATAAATAAAACGCGTTTTTTTATATATACTAGGGGGTGTCATATTATACGCGTTTTGCGCGATTCTAATTTTTTTTTTACGGGGTAAAAATAATTTTTGATCAATGCCATCAAACTATTACTATTATTATTTAGGAAGCTATTTTTTTTTCATATACCCCCATCCCCACCCCCTTTAATACACATATTCCATTGTGTTTTAAAACTAAACAAGAATGACTATTTCTGAAAAAGAATCTTCATCGATTGACACAACTCAAGTATCAAATAAACATTTTGATGGCAGGGACCAAAGATTAAGACGAAGACATAATATGTCACGACATGGTCAAAATTCAAGTGAACATAATTTAAAAGAAACCAAGGATCACGTCAATTTAATCGTCGAAGAAGAAGAACACAATTCCAGAGAAAAGGTTTCTATCTCTTAATGAACACAGAAAAAAAACGGGGGAAGGGGAGGAGGAAATAGACATAATATTAAAGAACATTTATATTTTAGATTATGAAAAGGACAACTCGTAATAACAACAATTCCGAAACAATCTCTCGAGATATAACTGAAGAAAAAGAAAAAGAATCTAATAGTGAAAACATTAATAATGGCGATAATGGCAACGATAGTAGCGGTTCAACAAGTGTTAATAATAATAGCAGTAACGATCGACATTATATGGATACTGAAGATATGGATTTTAATTTTCGTTCAATTATGAATGATGAAGATTTATTTATAGAAAGTAATACATCAAAAAATCCATTAGTTATTGATTCAGATTCGGTTCAAACAGAAAGTAATAGTAGTAGAGGTTCCAATAAACGCCGAAGAATAGTAAAAACTAAAAAAAGATCAACAAAACAACAATCCAAAAAGAAAAGACAAGAAGAAGATGAACTTGATGAAAGTGATAATGGAGAAAAATATGAAGTAGAAGCCATTTTAGGTCACAAAATATACAGAGTAAGTTATTATATAAAAGAAACAATCATTATATAGAACATAGAACATAGAATATTGATTATTTTAATATTTTAGAATATGGTTGTTAAATATGAAATTAAATGGGTTGGATATCCTCACAAATTTAATACATGGGAACCTTCTAGTAGTATTCATCAGTAAGTTCTTTTATTTGATTTAAATCCATTCTCTCTCAACCTTAACTCTTTTTTTTTTGTTTTTCAGGGATTGTCCCAAGATATGTATTGCTTATTGGTCAAAACATGAAGAAAAACCTAGTAATGCACCCACAGCTACAATGACAACTACAACAAACAAAGAAAAGAACAAACCAACATTATCTTTTAAACAAAAAGAATATATGGAACGAATTAAAAACAATAAGATAACAAATGAAGATTTACATTATTCATTAAGAAATCAAGGATTTGAATTGGCTTATGACACAGAATTTCCTACTGATAAAACCGATTGGATTTTTGAAATGAGACAAATTCATTTAGTACAAAAAATAGAAGGCACTGACCAAATTTTAGCTTATGTTAGCTGGTAAGGAGAATCATCCTGTTCCCGCACTCCTCTCTCTCTCTCTCTCTCCTTTTGTTGTTACTCTCTCATTCAATATATCCCAACTCCATCCTCCCCCCTCTCTCTCTTTCTCTTTCTCTTTTTCTTTCAACAAAAGCAAAAACCCCTTGACATAAAAGTTATATGTAAAATATGACTTTTATCTAACTATCTATATATAAATATAGGCAAAATAGAAAGAAAACTGTACATGTTGTACAAGAACTTCATGAGAAATGTCCTGGCGAGGTAAATAAATAATAGATAATAGTAATATATGATCAATTGATTATTAATATATATTTATTTTAAACTTGCAGTTGATCTCCTATTATGAAGCACGTATACGATTTGAGGATTAGAAAAAAAAAAGAAACAAAGAAAGGTATTTGCCCTGAATAGAAAAAGTAAAACCCTTTTTTTTTTATTTTTATACATATACAATTTGCGGCGTCAATATCATTATACCTTTTTGCTCAATATAAATAACGTACGCATACATAACACATTTTACATATGATCTACCTTACATTTTCTATCTTTCTCCTTTTTTTTTTCTTCTTCTTTTCTTTTCTTTCTTCTTTCATTCTTTTGCTTATGAACTTGCTGTAAATTCTCCCTTTCTTTTTTTTATTCTTTACCATTTGTAAACCATTGAACAATTTGAAACAAATATATATATATATATATATATACATCTTCAATCAACTAATAATAATTTGACATATGTGGATTGTTACACGAATTGTAAGTTCATAATTTAAGTGAAGAAAACCCCATTATCTAATAATTTAATATTTAATATTCAATATTCAATATTTTTTTTAGTTTGGTGATTCAAGGTGGACTAGAGCTATCTTTATAAATATAATTATACAAGCATTACTTGCTATTATATTTGAAGCTGTTATATTTAATTCTCATGCTCATACAATTGATATTATTGATCAACAACGATTAAATCAACCTCATTATGGTCAAAGTCTTTTAACAGTTTATGCAAATGCACGATCGTTACTTGTTTATTTTACACTTTTTATTATTGCTCAAATATTCACAGTGATTCTTGTCATTGATGCGGTTAGTATATTAAAATAGTATTATACGTGTACTTAATATTATAACTAATAACTAATATATATATATATATATATATAGGTGTGTCAAAAAAATACAATTGAATTGATTGCATTAGTAGCATTTGAAGTGGGAATGAGTGCTTATTCAATCATTCAATATCATCAATCTTCTACGTTATTCAGTAATACAAATGATGATCCCAATGTCACTTTAGCAATTGCTTTTACAAAAGATTCACTTGAAGCATCTAATTGGGCAGAAATTACACAAATATGTTTAATGATTATAAGCAGTATCATTTTCATCTTTTTAGCTTATAAATTATATCTTGAATTTGGTTGGCATATTTATAAAAAAATTGGTGCTGATCTTGCAATGCGAGGTAAGTAATTATAAAAGGAGATATTAATTGTTTTTAATATGCATAACATAACGTATACAATAACAAATAACATTATATATTATATTATATATTATATTATATATTATAGATCGTTATAAAATGTATCAGATTTTTATGATGCTTTTAAAATTTGATTTTTTTTTCTTTCTTGGATTTTCTATACAATATTTAGCATTACTAATTGTTGCATGGTGGCCAGAAGCAAATACTCCAGAACAAACAAAAGAATTAGTTAATAAATTAATTGAACATATCGTATTAAGTTGTCTTGTTACTGTCGTAATGCTATTACTTGCTTATTGGGGTGTAAGTATATAATATATATAAGCTCCTTTACAACGCCCTATCACATTCAAACATAAGAAATACCCTATCCTCCTTCTCTTCTTTCTTTCCCCTGCCTAAAAAAGATCACGATTACTTACATATAATTATTTTCAATATAGTTGAGACGAGAACGTAAATGGCATTTATATATATTTAGTGGACTATCTATGGCCAGTATGGGATATTTTATTTATGTTTTAGTACAAATTTCTCAAGAACCTCAAAAGTTTGTTGGGTCTAAAGCATTCTTAACGTTTTTCTGTAAGTATTTTATGATGTAATGTTATGTATTGTGACATAAAAACGACTCATATTAATACAATTATTTATTTTAGTATGTGTGGATATGGTATTAATATTGGTACGTTGGAAAAATTTCATTATAAAAGAATAAAGAGTCGAAAATTAAGGAGTCTTGTTTTAACATGTCTTTTTTTTTTTTTTTTTTTTTTTTGGTAGGTTACAGTTCCAGTATCGATGATCTGTGTCCGAAACTTTAACCATGGTTTAATTAATCACAGTAAGAAAAATAATAATAATCATCTCTCCTTTTGGGATTCCTTGAGTTGACTTTTTGTATTGTTCTTTTTATTTTATTTATAATTTTATTAGTTTCTCATGCCACTGGAGCTCTAACATTTTCACACTCTATGGGTCACTTGGGAGGTGATAATGAAGAAAAGTCAGGTACTTCAGCACCACAACGATGGTCGATCGAATAAATATCCCATTTCTTTTTAACTTTCCTCCTCCCCCCCTCCCCCTTTCTTTTCCCCTTACTTTTTTCTTCATTCTTACAACATTTGTTTATATATTACAAATAACAACAACTTACTTTATACTTATTACTTATTGAAGGAATACTTTTCTTATACAATTCCTTCTTTTCATTTTTATTATATTTGGTCTACTATACACACATTTTATATTCATTTGTCATTAGTACCATTAACTACAGCTTACTTTATACTACCTTCTTATTATTACTATAAAACTTTAATAATGTTTAATAATGACATAACAACAAAAAACCTTTTTTATATAAAAACTGTCAAAACGACTAATTTGTTGTCATGGTAATGATTTACCATGCAACTTATCTTTTTCCCCTCCCCCTCTCATTTAATGTATATAACTTGGACTTGTTGTTGATCTTATATTAATGAATAGTACTAACTTGTTACTACCTCTTCTGTAGTAGATACGTAGTTCAAATAAAATTAAAATGATTGACAAAAAAAGAATGTCAAATGATAATCATAATAATATTAAAAGTATAATATATTTTTTTTCTTCCTTATACTGCTGTTTTGATTTTTTATTCTAAAAGTAATTGATTGTCAAAACGTACCCTTCTTTCAAAAAAAAAAAGTGATAGAAATCAAAAAAATCTTTTATCACAAGGACAGGAAGTATAAGCAAAAGATAGATTTTGGAACTGTAGATGACTTAAGTCTGGACTTGTACAACGATCAAATCAATCTTGCTTAAGGAAAGAGTGAGACACACACAGAGAAAGAGAAATTCTCATCATATGTAATAAATTCCGAAACCAAATACCTGGTTTTAGGTTCTATACCTTTTTTTTTTATATTGAGAAACAGGGCACGTAGATCTACTGATATAATAATCTGAATAGTCTGAAGCTATTAAAATATATGTTCGGGCGTGAGAAATGAAAAACGTGTTTATTTATACGATCATTATGATACAAATAGAAATATACAAAACCAAAAAGCTATTTCAAGATATGATAAATATTTATATTCTAATAAGAAACCACCGACTCGGCTTATGAGTATACATATATATTGCCATTGCTTCTACCTCTTTTTTTTTATGTGTCTGTCCATGATCCAATTGTTGAAAAACATCTATCCATATCAGCGAGTCTGTAATAACGAATAGTAGCGCAGTGGTAACTGTCTTTATGAAATGGTATTGAAAAGCCTTGGAAAAAAGTGTATCTTGAGAATTATAACCCTTGGAATTTTTCAACCATTTTCGTGAGGTTTTATTTGCACCTGCCGATATATTTGTGGTTTGCTGCTAAAAAATTTTTTTCTAATCATATGCATATCTATGTATCACAAATAGATACGTATATTATTATAATTGATAATGTAGAAGTATGTATTAAATATAATTCAACTGTAATTGTTATATATAATAAATAAAATAATGTTTCATATGGAGAGAATGTGAATTATGCCGATATAAGACATATAACGATGATACATTGTGTTTTGACTATATATATGCAAGAAAGAGTGACATGCTATTTCTTTTTAGAAAAAATGGGCTACATTGCATAACTTGATGTCAGGCAATGCCAAAAGTGTGAGGCTCAGATTTTACTTTTTAAGGTATGGAACATAGGCTTGAAGTTTAAGGGATGTGGTCTTGTTTTTGTTTTTTGGGTGAAGAGAAGGACGATGCAATATTATGTATTTTTTCAGATGAAACTGTTATTATAGATAATAAGGATGATGAAGAAAAAAAAATACAGAGTAGGAGAATAGGGACTTTTTGGCTGACAGGTTCAAGAGTAGGGATTTCGGTACGACGATGTAAGGACCCTGTCTGTTTGTTTTTCCTGCGGCAGAGATTTTTATCATTAGGAGAAATGATATTGCATTTGTCCATCGGATCTGCATAATATTGTTACGTTTCGTTGATAGTAAGACCTTCGTAGTAACGCTGAAAGAGAAATTAGGGATTAAGCAAGTAAAAAGTTATTGGATAACAAGAGCCGCGGCAGGGTCTAACAGGGATAATATGTATCTGGGAGGATATTCGCGGCTTTTTTTTTTCGTCACGATCGGTAAAACAATGTACCGGCTTTGAGAAAGACATATTAGGATGAAAAAAAAAAAGGTTCATTTTATAATAGCTCCAAATATGCAAATGAAAAATATGCATTAATTAAATTGAGGCTTAGAGGGATTAGAAACAAAAATTTTGGTGCCAGCATTTGTTAGTCCACTTTTATTCAGTTTTCTCATTTCCTTCAGTTATTATTTTATAATGCACATCGGCAACAATCGCATTCCCAGCATTCGAAATCCTCGTGTCTTACACCATGTTCAGAAAACCACAGATGCACCAACATTTACTGAAGCTCGTCAAGAAGATTCTTTCGACGAAAACATCATGTACTTCTGTCACAGATGGTACCAGGTAAAAGCAGTAACAGCTCTTTTGGGTAGAAATAGCCCTAATAAAACCTGTGATGGTTGCCGTGGACGTGATACGGCTCGACGTGTGATCCCCCTTGATGACATGGTATTTTTGGATTCTCTTGATGAAGAATATTTTGGCACTAGTGACGAATTTCATCAAACAGCTGACCAAGTAAGAACACATATTTATAACTTATTATACACATTGTTGTTGATTAAAGCTGATTAAAAAATAACTATAATATAGGGGATGTATACATTTACTTGTTATGTCCGCATTGACCCTGAAGTGGAGCTCATGGGAGACAGACAAGTAATGGATCGGATTCTCGATGTGGTGGGGCAGTGTGACGGGTATCGCTATATTCTGCGTAATGAAGCTGACCCAGACCAATCATTTGATATATCGTTTACTGGATATTGCTCTCGCTCATTGACATACCAGCAGAACAATCCAGACAGACAGCGTGTCCGTCAACATGAACAAATGCCAGTATACGATTGCCATGGTCGTATTCAAGGTATCATCAAACGCCAGCTCGGATATGTGGAACTCGAAGTACGCCATGAAAGTCACCCGCCTGCCGATGCTGTTGAACGGTTACGCTACCAGCAACTTGAGCGTAATATTGTTTCTCGGGAAATCCGGGAAGCAATTTCGAGAAGCTCGCAACTAACAAATGCAGCAAGTGTTTATCGACGCATAATCCGGGAATTTCCAGATTTCAACATATCCCCAATGCAAGTATACTACTGGTGGACAAGAACCTTTGAACGCAAGTATCGCTTGCACCCTGACCAGTTGCTATCAGCAAGAATGCTGGTCCAGCGGTATAATAATCAAGGGTTTTATGAGGTACGTAATAAAAGAAGAGCTATTAGCACTAGACTTATTTTTTTTTTTGCCTGAAAGGCTCGTGATGTTAGCAATAGTTGAAAAGATAGAGCATAAGTAGAATCTTATATAAATACAATAAATAATAAAAACTAGATTGCATGGAAACGTACAATATATTATGTTGGATTTGGCTTTGTTACCCCCTTTTTCCAACTTCTTATCGAAAATGACAATGTTCATGAATATGCAATTGACTCTACTTTTAAAACAAATCGTGCTGATGCCGAATTGTTTGGTATTGTTGCAAATGTCAACGGAGTAGCATTTCCAATTGCATACTTCTTATATACAAAACTCGAACAAAATGCTCCTAATGGAACAAAAACAAGGACATTAAACCGTTTTTTCGTGAAGTTGCGTGATCATGGATTCGTTCCAACTTTTATGTTCTCTGATAAAGATAAAGCTCAAATGAGGGCAATTGAAACAGTCTGGGGACGCAACCCTATCCGACTTAGGCTTTGTCTTTGGCATTTAAAACGAGCAATCGACAAAAAACTATCTGTGCCAATAAGTAGAAATATTCCTTCATATGACGTTATAATGTCATCTACCCTCTTCCCTGATTTTCCGGGTATTTCTGCTTGGACACCCAGTATTGGTGGTCGTGGAGGTCGTCGACAACCTAGTTGTCCAGCTCAAGACCGTGAAACCATTCTAAACATGGTTACTAAGTATTTCCATATGCATCCATTGATCGATGGTAATGGGGTTTTAAAATATTATAATGATTTTTTTCTATGGTAAAATATATTATTTCCATTTCTAATTACACTTTTATTGTATACTGCTTTATTTAGTTCCAGGTCATCGAACGCCAGCCCAAATATATATTGGTGCTGCGCGCGAGATTTATTTATTCTGCAATCATCATGGATACATTGATACTTGGGTGTATCTTTTCAATGAATGGTACAATCCTAGGGCATGGAAAACATGGACGCGCTGTACTGCCGGTGATCTTATCCCAATGGCAAAAACAACAATGCTAATCGAGGCCCACTGGAAAGTATTGAAACGTAATCATTTATACCACTACAATCGTGCTCGTTTGGATTTATTGGTATATGTTGTTACGCCCTAAATTGTATCAGCCAATAGAATTGACTTGATTTTTACTATTTCCTTTTATATTATCTTCGTTGAGATTTTCTCAATAAATGAAATTATTTCATCAAGGATAACATCAATTATTTCTTCAGTTATTTCTTTTTCCTTTTATTTAGTAACAATTTCTCTATCGTGTGAATTATTTCCGCGTATATTTTAGTATAAATAGTCCTTTCATTTTAGTTTTCAAAAGATCCCCAGTTCACACAATTTCCTCAGTTCACTTCTTATCCCATTTTCTTTTATTTATCATTATCATCATTTTCTCTTTAAATAAATTCGATTAATAAACAAATTATTATTAGCTTTATTATTTTGATCTCTAGAGAGCTTATTCATTACTATCATTATTAGTGGTTTCGTCATAAAAAGACCGAAAACGTGAACTCCCACTACAATATATATAATTTTAATAATACAAATAGACATAAAGTCTTCTATTAAAATATACTTTTTACTTGCTTAACCCCTATTTATCTCTTTTTAACGTTACTCCGAAGGTCTTGCTACCAACGAACGTAACAATGTTATTATGGATAGGTATTTTCCAGACCTTAAATACAAATTTAACCGCGATATGGTTATCGGCAGCCACGCCACAAGATGGGCCAATGAGTTCACAAAAGAATGGAATCGGCTTGCTGGTCGAGAAGAAAACTCGAATGCAAATGCATTATATGAAACATCAACGGAAACATGGACATGGACATGTGGATGTTCTAGTTTTATCACTAGTCGATACATGCTATGCAAGCATCTTGTCCGCCGTTCACAACATGGAAGATTTGGTCCTAACCACTTCTTCATGCATCGTCGAATAACAGCACCGTTCATTCGAATTCTGGATGTACGTTGTATTTTTTTCTGTCTTATGCACTATTCATTTATCGGTTAATTTAATATGTGTTAATGATATAAAAATAATATCGTATATAGAAAAGCGAGAATTGTTTCAGCACGATGAGGTTGGAGGAGAATGTTGACGGCCCTTGCCGTCTTACCCCGGCAGAAAGAGCTGCATTACCTCCAATGCTACCTGATGACAGTGACGATGGAAACGATGATGATAGCGACAATGATAATATCATTTTTGGCGATCATATTCCCACTATTTCTCCTGGGATTAATCAGCGAATCACAACACCACCGCAACTAGATGCGTCTATTGTTACAGATCGAGAACAAGAATGTTTGCGGCGCGAAGAACGCATGCAACAAAACCGCCAAGAACGTCGTCGATTGCTTCAGCGCATCGACAAGCTAGAAAATGAGTTCAACACCCAAAGAACTGACTACCGCCCTCTTTTACGAGATACCCAACAAATACAAGACTTTGATTCTGATGTTAAAAATAACAGTGTAGAATTATATGCTGACCGTACTCAAAGAATGAGAAATAGAACCACCATACCTAGAACAGATAGGCAATACTCACATTATCGCTAATTTCAGTTTTTGCTCTCTATAAATTAATTTATTTTTATTTTTGTATAAGACTATTAACTGAAAAGAAAAGTCTTTTTTAATTACATATTTTCTATAATCATTATTCAATTTCTTTCGCCTTTTCTTATTTTATTCTATCTTTTACTTTTCTCTTTTACTTTTCTCTTTTACTTGGATCATTTCACGTTTTTTATTTTTCATTTTTATTATTTCTTTTTATTATAATTTATTACTTATAGATTATTTAAAAGATCATAACAAAAAATTTTTGGGTGCTACTTATACTAATATTTCCAGGACTAGTGCACAAATTATCTAGTTTCAGGATATTTGCAATCACTACAATGCATCAGTATTCTGTTTTTTTAAGTCGGCACATTATTTTACCGACCGCGACAAAAAAAATGTCATTTTTGAGTAAGTTTCATAGATCTCCTTCAGTTCCGCCAGTGAGAACACATCACTCAAATTATCGTCGTTAGTATCCAGGATCTAGGAATGACTGGGACTTACAAAAACAATGAAAAAATACTTCATATCATAGTAAACTGAATTTGACCTCATTTTTTGACACTTACTGATGAAATTACACCGCAAAGCGAACTTCATTATCTTATCCCTCAACAGTGCTTTCCACCTTTTTATTTCTTCCCATTTGACTGAAAAATAAAACAGCGGGAAAAACTACCGTAAGGGACTACAGGCTTGAAAAAACATACCAGTGCGAATTATTATGCACCTGGAAACTTGAACCGTTGGACCTTGGTCGTCGTTATGTCAACAGATCACAAAGCGTGATCGTTGACCATTCACGCGTTCAGCTGCTTCCTTTATTGTCGCCTTCAATATCCAGAAATTATCTTCATCCAACGAATCAAATGTCTTTTCTAATAATTGTTTTTCGTCTTCTATGGATCTTGTTTTTTATAAAGTGCTGTTTGCTGGCTCTTTTTGTTTTTTGGATGACAAAGATGCATTGGCTTCATTTATCTTATCTTGAATTGGATTCCATGATACTGGTTCCCAAACCTGCATAAACACCTCATATTAGTTCGTATACGAAGAAAGAAAAGGTTTTTTTTTTCAAATTTACTTACCAGAATAACTTCCAGTGCTTTTGCAGTAATTTCAAACACTCTAGTCCAAACTCCTGATTTCAATTGATCAAAAGTATCATATTCGCCTAAGCTTCCAAGAAGGTCTTGAACAGCTAAGGATTCGTACTTCTTCTTCTCCACAGGGTCATTCATTGCTTTTGTAACTAGTATCAAGAAAAAAGATTTGGAATAGGAATTGTTTTTTTGCAAATAGTCTTTTTTTTATTCTTACCGACTCTCTCTCCTTATGAGTGCTTGTAGTGTCAGGAGAGATTTTAAGAGCCTACCCCCGGTAAAGCTTAAAAGGATCTCCTTGAGAACAAGCTTTTCATATTTAAGAACAAGGAAAAAATATAAAAGAGAAAACAGATATCAACCAAGAGGACGAATCACCGATACTTATAAATGTAGAGAAACGACGTGTATTTTCTTTGTTAGACGGAGGAGCTACGTTTTCAGGTATAGATAAAGTTTTTTGTAATAAAGAGAATATTAAAGTGTTATCTGTCCATAGTTATATTTGTTTAACTAGTTCCGATAAAAAGAGTGAACAAATTGGTAGTACAAAACCATTAGAAGTATGGCATAATGGTCATTGTGTTAGACGTTCATTTGAAGTTATGAAATTACAAGAGATCATCCAATGAGCATTGGAAAGAACTTGTCTAATAGTTTTGAAATTAATGGTTTAGCTTTAACTTGGAAAGATTCAGAAGAAAAAGGAATAGATGATGCATTAATATCCAGCAGGTAGGTACTGTAATCTATTTCGTCTCATATTTTCTGTAATAAAAACTATGTTACTGAGGAAGATCAAAATTATAAGATAAATTATTATTTGAAAATAAAATAATAATAATAAACGCTGATGAGAGCGTCACTATCAAGAATATGAAATAATGATAATAATATTCTATATCTAAATAAAGATGTAAATACAGTACAGAGAGGAGGTAGAGGCTCTAAATATTATATGAGTGGATGAGAAAGAGGGTCCTGACAATTCTACCTTAAAAGATTGAGAGTTAGGTATGACATATCAATGGAATAGTGTCCACACTATGCCTACATAATATATCTTAAGCTTATCTTTCCTCTCTCCCTCTCTCTTAACATATATAACTTGCACTCGTTATCTTATATTCATGAATAATAGCAACTTGTTACTACCTTTTCTATAATAGGCAGTTTAAATAAAGAATACCATATGATAATTATAATAGCGTTATAAATGTATGATTTTTTTTCCTTATACTGCTGTTATGATTTTAATCTAAAGGTAATTGATTACTAAAACGTACATACCCCAAAAAAAAGAAGCTTGCAAAGCATTTAGAAATCAAAAAATCTTTTGTAACCAAATCAATCCGAATTGGGAAATTTATAACCACAAGGACAAGAAGTATAAAGCGGAAGATAGATCTTGGAGCTGTAGATGACTTCAACAAGTATGGACTTGTACAACGATCAGATCAATCTTGTGGAAAGAGGGATACGCAGAGAAAAAGAGGAAATTCTCATCGTAACAGGTTTCCGAAACAAAAAATACAGTGACACCAATTCTGGTTCTGGAATAAAATACCTGGTTTCCCTCAAGTTTTACTTATGTGTTTTCTTTTTCATAAGAGATGACCGGTGAACAGAAGAAGTTAAATTCTTTCGGTATATTATATTCTTATATTTATTACAGAACAAGCGTGTATCTAGGTGAAGGCTAACCTTCACTTTTTGATTGTTTTATCTTCTCTCTCCTCTCTCTCCCTTTTTGCTTTTTTTTTTCAACTTGTGGCTGAAATTTTTTTTTATTGTGGTACCAAGCATTTTTATAATTTGACATCCTTAAACTTCATCAGTATGAGTCTTCCAAAAAGTTTTCTTTTTGGGAGCTAACAAGCTATTAGCTGTAACAATTGTTTTTTAACCTGTAAAAAATAATGTATGAAGAAGTTGATTATTTCTTTTTCAATAATAAAGAAAAAAGAAGGGCTTTTAAATGAGAAAAAGGAAAAAAAAGACATAGCCTCGCGATAAGAATCAAAGGAGATATCAGTTAAAACAAAAGGCAGATGTTCCCATGAATATATCATTTCTTCATTTTCTTCTTTCAGTCTCCCTTTTTTAATGAAAGACTAATTTTTCTATTATAATATAATGCTTTTTTCTCTTATTGATTTAAAAAAGTGTAAATATTTTTTATAAAAAAGGATATCATTCGGACCTTATCAAGGTTTTATTTTCATGTTACACTTACTTCTACTGTCATACTTAATGATTTGAAGAATTTTTTTTTCGACGGTAGTGCAAGAAAACGGGATCACAGAAAAAAAGAACTTGCTAAGGTGATCTTCTTTTTCTTTTTTCTTTGTTATCCTTTTTTTTATTTCTTTTTAAAGAAATAATACCATGGCACCATCACCAGCGAAAAAGACAACAAAACAAACAGCGGAAGAAATAGCTGCTAGAGATGCCGCAAGATTAAATCAATTGGGCTATAAGCAGGTATGTATAATCACTTTTTAATCTTATCTTTGTTATATATATACTTAGAACAAAAGTTTACCACCCACTCTTTATGCATACGATGATGATTGTATAATATATGTTCTATAAGATAACAATATTAAAATCGTACCTTTATTATTATTTTTATTGGATGTTACGTACATATATATAGGAATTGAAAAGAGAATTAACAGTAAGAATGTTTTATATATTGAAAAAAACTTGGAAAAAAGAGAAAGAGAGAAAGAGAGAAAGGCAGTTGAATCAATTTTTTATTTCTGTTACGTCTTATATAGTCACTTGGTAACTATGGTATTGCATTAAGCGTAATATGTATTTCCTCTGGATTGACATCATTATTTGGATGTAAGTATCTCAAAGAGTTATATTTGTTATATAATTGAGGTGCAATATATATATATCTTAATTATCCTTAATATAATACGCTATTATTAGATGGTTTGAATACTGGAGGACCTGTTGTTATTGTTTTCGGTTGGGTGGTAGTATCTTTTTTTGCACTTCAAGTAGGTTTGGCTCTTGCAGGTAATTACATAAATTTAATTCGGAATAATAGTATTATATCATCGATATGAAAACACTTGTTATAACAGAAGAAAAATTATTATTAACGATACTACATTAATTTCCTCTTTTGTGTAAAATATGTTGCTTTAATCACTGCTACTATAAAAGAAATTTCCAGTGCGTACCCTACAAGTGGTGGATTATATTGGTGGGCTGCTCGTTTAAGTACTCCAAAACATGCACCAGCAGCTTCTTGGTTTAGCGGTAAATAATGTTACTAAAAAAATATATTCAATCATACCTGTCAATAAAAAGTCCATTATTACACTAATAAAAAATTATTTTTATAAATTAACAAACACTAAATATATATATAATGGTTTATTATATATATAGGTTGGTTTAATCTGATCGGACAGTTTGCGGTGACAGCAGGCATTGATTATGGTCTTGCTCTTATGATTGCCGGTGTTATTTCAATTGGACAACATGGAGAATGGGTACCTACAGCAGGTGCAACTACTGGAATTCATATTGCTATTTGTGTTTCTCACGGTATCGCAAATTCTCTTGGACCAGGTGTAATGCGTCGAATTAATTGTAAGTTATATTTTTTCTATTTTTATATGTAGTATATTACAAGAGCAATAAGTAGAGAGGGAGGAATATTTTGTATCATACAAGCTTAGTTACGTGAAGAACAAAAAAACTGGTATTGCAATGATTAATTTGTTGTATTGCGGATAAATTATATTTGTAATAGCTGTTAGTACATGGTGGCAAGTAATCTGTCCATTGGTAGTCATTATAACTATTTTAGCATGTGCACCTACCCGTCAACCTGGTAGTTTTGTGTTTGGTCACTTTAACAACAATACTGGATGGACCAGCCCTGCTTATGTTGTTCTTTGTGGATTGTTACAAGCTCAATTTACATTAACCGGCTTTGATTCTTCTGCTCACATGTCTGAGGAAACAAAAAATGCCGAAATTAGCGGCCCTGTTGGTATGATTATGGCTATTGTTGGTAAGTAAAAGCAGAGTGAATTAGTATTAATTAATAAAGGTTATGTAATCATGGAAAAAGGAATGAAAAATTATATATACTGGGAAAGGAAGTATACACGTCTTCCATATATATATTTTATCATTATACATATTAAGAAACATTTTTTTCTCTACGTAGTGAGTGCTATCATGGGATTCATTTTCCTTGTTGGATTTTTGTTCTGTATTCAAGATTTGGATACAACTATTAATTCGAGCACTGGATTCCCGGTTATGCAGATTATTGTCGATAGCGTAGGTGAAAAGGGAGGTATCGTACTTATGGTCATGTTGATTGTTGCTTGTTGGTTCTGTGGATTTGCTTCTGTCACGGTAAGTCATGAGGATCATTTTAAATATAAAGTGTTAAAAAAAGTTATATGCTTATCGAAAGTTACATGAAAACTCACACATAAATTATCTGGTAGGCCAATTCACGTATGATTTATGCTTTCTCCAGGGATGGAGCCATGCCTGGAAGTAAATACTGGCATCAAGTAAATAAAAAAATGGAGGTAAATGGATATTGCATTATCAAAATTTATTATGATATCAAAAAATAAAGATTATGGCGAATGAACGCAATGATCACCATAATGATATAACAACTAACATATACTCATAATATTATTTTTTCCTAAAAAAAAAATTAGACCCCCATCAATGCTGTGTGGTTATCAGTATTAGTCGCATCTATATTAGGGTTACCCTCCTTAGGCAACGATACAGCATTTTCTGCCATTACATCTGTAGCTACAATTGGTCTTTTTCTTTCATATGCAATTCCTATTGCTTGCAAGTTGTTAAATCGAAAAGCATTTAAACCCGGACCACTTCATCTTGGGCGATTTTCTGAGCCCATTGGCTGGTAAAATTATCTACTCTTTACATTGATGACTCACTTAAATTTCAATTATATATGTTTATATAATATACTCACTGGGCATGAATAAATTGTATTTTATATAGTATCGCCCTTTTCTGGATTGCATTTATCACTATTTTGTTTGTATTACCACCAGAATGTAAGTTTTTGAAATGAATATGAAATAATAGAACTAAATGAACATTATTTTTACGTTTATACGTACTACTTACTAATATATTATACTATAACAGACCCTATCACTGCTGTCAATATGAATTGTAAGTTATTAATGCGTAATATTATATAACACTAACAAAAGAAATTATTCAAAGTATAATTTATTTATTGATGATGGATTGTTTACAGATGCTTGTCTTGCAATTGGTTTGGTTACTATCGGTGCTGGAGGTAATTATTATTATAGATAATAGTTATAAAAAATGTTCAGAACGTAATTGAGACGTATCAAAATTTTCTCACCACCTTCAAAAAACAATGTATGATATATACCAGGTCGTTTCCTTATTGATGGACGCAAATGGTTCAAGGGACCAGTGATTAACTTGTCTGATGATGAACGTGTTGGTGTCAATTTGGAAATTGAACAACCTCCCGTTGAAAAACTATCAGATATTGAAAAAGCAGTAGAGGTTTCTTCTTCCAATACTTCAAGTTTATCATCATCGAACCCTTCTAATTCTAAAGCAAACGAAAAATAAGCTACGACTAATGCTATTACAATTATTACTACTATAAACTAATTTAATTCTTCTTTTTTCTTTTCTTTTTATATAAATTTATTTTACGTATCTATACTACACATGAACGACATAAATATCATTATAATAATAATTATTCATAGGTTTTAATTGGTAGCTTCCTCCACTAATCATATGTACAATGTAACATTATATTAATAAATATTGCTTTTAAACATATTGTATACCACCTAATAAAAAAACTATCATGAAAGATATACTAAGCACTTTGTACAAGTGAATTCATCCATATACATATATTATACATTATTGAAATGTTTCCTTTTTTTAAGGAAAGGTATTAAATGCGTAAAAAAAGAATTATTCTTCTCATATCAAATACAGATTGCTTCTAAAGATGTATTGACTTTTCCTGTAAATACGTAATGTATTCGTACTTGTTGAAGCATTTTAATATGTTTTACAAGCTGTATGTAGCGAGATTTTCTAGTTAGACGTTAACATACTACTTGTTTACAGCCATCCATTAATTGACCATAATCGTGCTGCCAATAATGTAATTTATTTTGGTACCTGACATTCATATCAAGAGTTTGAAAATTAATGACCAGCTGTATAAAAGGTCTAATACCAAGACACACAAATGGAAGTGTACGTATATTATTTTTTCTAAAACAGTAAAAGACCGAGTAAAAAACGTATTTAACAATTCAACATTCCAATATTAATAATTGAAAGTCACCATGTAGCGCTCCCTACTTAGATTGTACTATTATCTATAATCCACTAAAAGAAAGCCATATCCACATAAAATGTTCATTAAATTTATTTGCAAGAGTGGAACAAAAAAAGTTAGTCAAGTCTTTTTTTCTTGAATAATCTAATTGAGGTCTTCTCTGTTATTAACATACATTGCAAGGGAATTGTAATGTAAAAATAAATTAATTACTGTTTCCCAGTACGTAACTTATCAAGGTACACACGCATTTCTTAACCTTTTGAAACAGGTTTTTTCTTTCGCTAGGTCAAAATGAAAAATAGTTTGACTGCGGTCCGTGCGTACGTCGGCCTTTAATTATAGAACTTTTGGTTGTTACTTTGCTTGATATCTATTATTCCATAAGGAACCTTTCCTTCAATTGACTCACTAAAAAAGCAGGGTATATATATATATATATATATGACGTTTTTAAAGATATAAGGAATGGATATATTGTTGGAAGACAGATAGGATAATATGCCATTTATAATTTCACTATTATACCTTATCTACCGATAAATATACCTTTAAGTTTCTATTAGACTACTATGTATTGTTTTTTATAAGACAATCTATATCTGAAACGCAAAATATCGATCAGTGAAAGCAAGTTCTTTGTTCGGTCATGTATTAGGTAAACATCAGCGTGCAAAAAAATTATTCATTCGGGGTAATCACAGATCCTATACATATAGCAGCAACAATAGAAGTCGTGTAAAATACCTCAAAAGTCTTTTTTTTGCACGTCGCAAGTTATAAAGTATTTAAATTCAGATTTAATTCATGCAACTACGACATGTAACCATTTTTTCGCAAACAGGGCTATTTTGTACCTGTAAATGAATAAATTATAATGATTTTCGACCTTTACCCCTTCACTTCAATGAAAATAACCATTATAATAGTCCCCCACAAAATAATCGATACCAATCGTCCATAATAATCTATATCCAACATTTCTCCTTCCAACATTCCAAAAAACAATAAACCAGTAAAAATTACATATCTACAATGCTTTTTACAGATTTTAGATCTACAAGTACGTTGATTTTTGATGTTTTTTATGTATATGTGTATAGAGCAACATCCACAACACGAATACAAAAAAGAAAATATAATAAAATTTTATTTCCTCTATTTCTTGGCAGCACTGGCATTCTTCTTGGTACCGCGGACCTTCTTGGCACGGTTCTTCTTTTCCTTGCGTTGCTTGCGGCCACCCTTGGGGGCTTCGGCAAGGCCAATCTATATTTTCAAAAAAGATTATAATAATCATAGAAATAATTAATTTCCATGAAGTCATTTCTACACCTTCTTTACTTGAGTTAAATAAATAATAGTCAAAAATACGTACGCGGACAAGACGGTGCTTGGGCTCGAACTTCTTGAGGGATTCAACGGAATCGTAGATCAAGGCGAAACCGGTAGTCTTACCACCACCAAAGTGGGTCTTAAAGCCAAAGACGGAAACAACTTCCTTGTTAGACTTGTACATCTTGGCAAGCTTCTCACGGAGCTCATCCTTGGGGACGGTGGCGCGACCGGGATGGATGACATCAACAACCATTTGCTTACGTTGGAGCAAGCGGTTCGTAAGGAACTTGCGAGTGCGGATAGTAACAGTTGCAGCGTCAGCCTATAATTTTATTTGTACATTATAAAATTATTATTATTAGAAACTTGCTGCACTGGTAATAATTATAATTTCAATTATGGAATGTCCATCACCCCCATTGAAATTTCGACCATAATGGCCATCACAAGCTCCAACCCCTATTTTTCAACACCCATCCATCCATCCATCCATTTATTCATCCATTTATCGTTATAACGTTGGTGTATAATTCGTTTCTTTTCTCTGTTGAATTGATTGATAGATGGATGTATTATATATGCATAGGTTGTATATAATAGCTGGTAATCGGTTCATATATATATAATCGTTTGGCGGTCGTCACGGATGTTGTAATTCGTTTTTTGTTGTTGTATCCCTTTCACCATTCCATTCATCCATCTCTTTACTCATCCATCCATTCATTATTTTCTCATCCCCCCTTTCCCTTTCACTTATATCGTCTACACTACTATGATTTACATACCATATTCGTGAAAGAGGGCGAATAGTGTTTCGGCACCAGCACCACCAAAATGCCCTCGCCCCGGCGCTGGAATCAATTCGTACTCCGCTAAATTTAATGTCTCTCTCCACAGATACTCTGTTGATTATACATTTTTACCCTTAGAAGAATTTATTACTATGGTAACTAGTAAAAAAATGTCGTGGCGATAGATCTTGATTCAATTTTAATATTCATAAAATATCATTGCTGAAATAATAATGATAAAAATAAAAATAAACTATTGGTTTTTTAAATGTGCATAGTTTTGAAGAAAGTAAAAAAACCAACGATATCACCCCATCGCATTTTCTTCAATTCTTTTGAATATATTACGTAAAAGAATCAATTTCATATAACCAAATATCACGAAAATATTAACATAGTATATAGTTCGTAACATTTTGCTCTTATATATATATATATATCTTTTTGCATTAAGCTGAAAGAGCCTACGATCGAAAAATAAAAGAAAGTGTGTAACCCACTAGAAAAACAATAGTGTAACCTTAGGAGGGCCTAACAATCCTTAATTCACATGGCAAAATTGCCTATCATAACATTTTTTCTATATATATAATTGAGGTACACGGATATTTACATTTTTTCGTAGTGTGAACCCATTTTTTTTGTATTTGACGATCATTTACGAAACACAAAATATAATCTTGTTTTTTTTCTAGAAGGTAAATTAGTTTGTTCAACAATACTTTTATTTATTTATTAAAAAGTAGAGTGCCCAAAAAAAGGGTGTTATTTTAGAAGTTAAAATGTAAATAATAAAATATTTTACTTTTTGTGGGTCATAGACAGAAGGAAAAAAAAAAGAGAGTTATTGTTTCCTTGAGTTTGATTTCCCTTTTAGACATGAAAGCTGCTGTGGATAAGGTCCAAACCGACCTTAGTACGCGTCTTTTTTTGGAACATCAAGAGAGAGAATTTGATCGGCGTTTTCTTTTTATGATCTTTTAAAGATTTTTATCATAATAACTCATGAATCATTTTGCAAAGTAAAATAAAAAAAATAGTTTATTATTATTGCTCTGAGAGCTAATGAAATGAATTTCGAGTTTGGGACCTTAAACAAAGAAAGATGTAGATGAAACAACAATAAGCTTTTTTGGTAGGTTTAATTTTTAATCTAAACTTGTTTCGATATTGTGGGAGACGTATTTGGTATTTTTTTTTTACACTCCTCAAAGTTTTATAATTTTATACTGTTTGCGCTAACTCTCTCACCCTTGCATTTTTAACCCTTCTTTCATATTTTAATGTTAAATATTAAATGTTAATCAAATACGAAATAGCATGTATTTTTATCTGGCCCCTGCCATCATTTAATGAGATTTAATGCCGGAAAAAGAAGAAGAGAGACTGGCAACATTAGGTGATCATAGTAATGCAAGGATATATCCCAAAAAATTAAGAGTGAACAGCGGACTTTTTATAGTTGTAACACAAGGATGCAACTTGAGCAACACAAAGATAAGTTTTCATTTCCCAACTTCCACTCCCAAGAGTTTTTTTTTCAACACACACTTTTTTTTCTACCTTGTGTTTCTAGGCTAAAAATTATATACACCACGCTCTTTTTCTTTCGTTCCTCTTGTTTTCTTTTGTAAAGAAACTTTTGAGACGTATTTTTTTTACCTGCACTTTCTCCTCTCCTTTTTATTATACATATTTATATTTTTATCTCCTCCCCCTAAAAAAAAATTACATATATTATATATACTTACTACAGAGAAACCCCAATATACTATAAAAAAATAGAAGAGCAATGCCTTCGCCAACAATGCAGATGCAATCAATCTCGGGAATCATCACCCAAGTTCATAATACAAATGGAGAAACACCACCGCCACTGGTTGGCGCCTCAATGACTGTAGTAGGAGACCGAGTATTCGTATTTGCTGGTCGACTCGTTACTTCAAGAAAAATGACTAACTATATGTATGTACTTGACTTAAACACACTCCAGTGGACTCGTCATATACCACCACCTGATTCAGCCAAACCACCCAAACCTCGTTATTTTCATTCGGCCGATGTTTACAATAATAGTATTGTTGTTTTTGGTGGAATGGGATATTCTCGTATTTCAACTGATGGACTTTGTGTATTGGACGATATTTCTGTATTTGATGTGGAAACAATGACTTGGAAACGACCTACTGTGGAGCCTTCTTTATTTGCACCACGTCCTCGTTATGCTCATCTATCAGCTATTGTTGAGGATAAATTGGTTGTAATTGGAGGACAGGATATGAACAATGGATATCTAGGGGAAATCAATGTTTTGGATCTCAAAACTTGGGAATGGGTCCATGCTAAAACATTCGACAAACACGTGGGTGCGTATCGTTCGATTGCCATTACAGCACCTCCCAAAACTCGTTTGCCCATTATGCTTAGAGAAGGTATGAACGGTGGTGGAACGGTGGATAATAGCCCCCAAGTATCAGCCATCGACGATAACAACACGAATAATGCTGCAGGCGGCACTACCTCAATCGATACACCTAGTCCTATTTACTTATATACCAATTATAATTTTGCTGACGTCAAACGCGAATTACAACTCATTTTTACTCCTTCAGGTGCATCTTCAGCTGTAGAGGACTGTTCCAATTATATGTCTGGATCAGCAATGCCTCCTGGGTTACGATTTCCTACAGGTCATACCTTGGGTCATCATTTGGTATTGGCTGGTACTTATTTATCACCACAAAGTCAATCATTCACTATTTGGGCACTCGATCTTGGTACATTGACATGGTCACGTATTGAAACGGGTTCTGTGTTTACTCAAGGCTCATGGAACCGTGGTGTACTTCATGAAACCACAAATCGATTTGTCGTATTCGGTCATCGTGGTCGTAATTTGTTGGATGATTATAATCATCGTCAAGTCAATTTTGATCATATTGCTATGGTGGATATGGAAGCTTTTGGGGTGTACAATCTTCCCAAGGCTACTTGCTCGACATTGGCACAAGAGATGGGCCTTAGTTTACTCAATGAACCTGCTGTTTCCGATTTCCGTATTATTACCATCGAAAATCAATCAATTCCAGTTAATTCAGCCGTATTATCTCAACGATGGCCTTATTTTGAACAATTGATGAAAGAAAATCGTACAACGGTAACAACACGTAAACCAGCGATTGAAAAGAAGGACGAACTAGTAGTTACTGATGGTCCTGGTGACGAAGATGCATTAGTAACACCATTAACCCCTCAACAGCAGCAACAGGAACAAAAACAACAAGTACTGAAGGCACATAGCATGTCTTTTCCATACCCCCATCCAGTAGTAATTGCGCTTTTACAATTCATTTATACAGATAATTTATTGACAGCTCAACAATACCAACCTCATATCTTGTCACAACTTTTATTATTGGCAGATATGTATGAATTACCTCGATTGCGTGGTTTAGCAACTCATGCATTACATCAAATGCTCAATATGTCAACAGCTCCACTAATTTTTGAAACAGCCGCATTATCCCACCAAACTAGTTTACAAGTTCGTGCATTGAAAATGATGATTGCTGCCAAAAAAATGATTCAACAACAACAGCAACAACAACAAGCACAGCAGCAAATGACACCTCGTGAAAATACTTTTTCAATGTATGCGGAATCGGTATCAGGACGAAGTGAAGGATCTGGGTTGGGAGGAGGAGTTCGGCGGTCACAACAACAGCCCGAACGTCCCTCTTCACCTACATCTGGGGGTTATTACCGGTCATCAACAGCATCTCCTCTTCAACGTCAAGCATCCGAAGATCCAGCTATGTCTTCTATGTTGGATCATTTATCTGGTACAAGTCCCAAGTTCCCTGCTACTCGAACGAGAACTCCTTCTTATGCAACACCAGGTAGTCCATTTGCAAAAGGTATTGGGTCCAATCGTGGCATGTCGTATAGTTCTCAAGGATATGCTGGTGCAGGCACAGAAGCGTATCGATACCCGGGGTCATCTACTTCAAGCCCACCTCAAACACCTCGTCATGGTAGTGTCGCTGCTGGTGGTGCACCTCCAATTCCCGAAACACCTACAACTTCTAATACTCTAGGTTCGCCAGGAACTCCTCAACCTAGTAAATCCTCTAAATATAAAAAGGAATCAAAGGATAAAAAGGGTGGCACAAAAGAGAAAAAAGCATTCTTAGAATCTGTTGGCAATAAGTTCTCTATGAACTTTTAATTTATTTTCTTGCTATTTCTTAATGTTTATTTTATAATTATAACATCACTATAATATTATTACTTTATTATTATTTATTTTATCTATATTTTTTGTTTGTTTCTTGTTAAATATATTACTGCCACACTATGTTTCTTCTTTACTTATTTATAATAATGCAATTTTTGTTTACATCATCTTTATTTTTTGCTCAGCAAAAAAAAACTAGTTTTAGAGTGAAGGTGTCTTTTTCACTTCTTTCAATGTCTTTTCAAAAAAATGAAGAAATGTGTCTGGTGTTTGTGCTCCAGGGAAGCCAAATCTAATAGCGTAATAATTTGATTAGTGAGAAAAAGCGAAAAAAAAAAGGATGTATATTGAAATTTAATGCAATAAATTTCTTCTTACCTGTTTTGAATAGTAAAATTGGGAACCCCACTAACACTTTCAGATTTGTTTTTCTCGGCCTGTTCCCTTATTAAGTCCACGTCAGTATCCGAGTTCAAATAGTTCAGTGCCTTTTAAATCATAATTTTAATTGTTAGCCCATTTTCTCTTTTTGTTTTGTTATATATAGACAACGTAACCAGCTCATAACAAATGCTACTACTACTACTACTACTACTACTACTGCACACACAAATATATATATATATATATATATATATATATATATACCTTTTCACGATCAATGCCAACACGCTCAGCAGCATCAGCAAGTACTTGAGTATCACCAATATTTCGCTCACGCTCAAAGTAATCCTTGAATAATTCTTCCACGACTTCATTTTGCTTATCAAACTGTTTAGACCAAGAAATAAGTCTATGTGAATCCAAGGTATTTGCCATCACACCGCCATAACTAAAGGCAATTTGTTCTTCTTCACCAATATTTTTCATATTTGCTACGATATCCAATGCGCGTTGCTCACCAAACTTGCGTTTATAGTGTTCCATTTTTGGCTTTGGGTTATTTTTGGACATTGTTGGAGAAAGCTGGAAAGGATGCCATTCAATATCAAAAGAAATATTAGGGTTGGTTGACTTGAACTGTGTAATGGCTCTCTCAAGTCTTCGTTTACCAACAAAGCACCTATAAGGGACAACGAGGACGTTGTTTTATATATTGTTAGTTGAAGCATAGAACAGAAATACTTTTAAAAAGTATGCTTTATATTACCATGGACAAACAGTGTCAGAAATAATGTCAATCTTTAATCTTGTTGCCATTGTAAATCGATTAGTAAGCTTTGGGAAAACAAGACAAAAAAGTTGTGGAAAAAAATGAAGATTTTATAAAACAAGCTTTCGGAATAGTTATTTAACCGATTCCCTCGCATTGTTATCGTCTCATAGCAACACATTAATAAGCAGAATGATGCAATTTGCTTCCCACAGACTAAAAATTCCACCTTATATAAAAATCAAGTCCAATAAGTGGATATATATAAATATATATTTCATAATGAATAATAGTGCTAGATTTTAATCTTATTTTTTTAAAGTCTAATCGCTTTCACTACCACTGCTTCCACTACCACTAACGCTCATACTACGAGATCTTGCACGTCTTCCTCTTCTTTCTTGTACAATACTTGATCCAGAGTGACTGCTTGATGAACGGGCACGACGTTGAATGTTACTGGATTTTCGGCCACGACGACGATCATCTTCACTTTCTTCTGATGGTGTATAACTAGGTGATCGACGACTACGATGACGGCGGGGAGAAGGTGAACGATCACGACGACTTTTTGCTTTTTTTCTGGAATCACGATCACTGTCACTATGACTACTGGGACTGATACTACGACTTGGTGATCTACGTCGTTCACGTCTGCTATTTCTTCTAATATCTCGTTCATCTTCTGAATTTGATGATGATACTGATGATGATGATGAAGGGGTTGGGCTACGTGACCTTCGACGAGTAGTACGTCTTCTTTTATCTCGACTTCTGTCCTCTCGTCTACTACTACGTGGTGATGGACTTGGACTACGTTCACGTCTTCTTCGTTTTTCTAAATTTTTTTGCTCATTTTCTCTCATTGTTTGGTATTTTGCAATTCGTTCTTGTCGTTTCTGTTCTTGAAGTTCTCGATCAAATGCTGCTCCTTCAACATAATCGGAATCGATTTTAAATGCTCGCATCATTTTCTTATTTTCTATTTCCTTGGCAGCATTACGTTGATGTGTCTCATGTTCTTGTAGACTAAATATAAAAAAGTCCTTTGTTAATTTTAAATGACCCCACAACTCTTAACATTCCAATCTACTCATAATACACACACACACACATATATATATATATATATACCTTTTAGCATCTCTAGGTTGAACTTCGTCAAATTTATTCATTAAAGATTCACGAAGTTCTTGTACTTTGGTTTCAACTTCGTCTGTGTCAAGACCTTCATCTTCAAGTTTAATTCGAAGTTCCATACACTGTACTTCAACTTTTCGCTTTCGATCATGAAGTAAAATATCCTTGTTAGGGGGTCTTATGGTAGGTCTTTCTGAATTAAGATCTTTTGCTGCAGAATCTCTGTCGGTTCTGGGTGGTCGAACAAACGATAGATTGCGAACAACATAACCATTCGTTCCTGTGAAATTGGAATATAAAACAATCGAATGAGTATTCAATTAATGAAATATAATAAACTCTTGTTTTTAAAAGATAATGCTAAAGATTCATAATGATTAATTTACCTGAACCACGAGGTGTATTTAAACCAATTCCGTTATACATTTTGGTAGAAAATCAAAGAGTGGAACTAAAAAAGTTTGAAATAGAACAAAAAAAAATATGCTTCAGTTTTATATATAAGCAAAAAGTCTCCGCTCTTTTTGGTGGTTCCACTCACCACAAACCCTTTTGACACTCTCCAATAGATTATGAAACTCAAACTCATTTCACGTTCCAATTTTTTTGGTTTTTTCTTTTTTTTTTTGCAACATTCCAATAACTTTTTCAAGTACACAAAAAAATTGTGCCGAAATGTCCTTCACTTTATTACAGCCCATTTAGGGTTTACTTTTATTTCTACAATTGTTATTTCCTAATTATTCTTTCTTATTGAAAGACTTCACAATTTTGGCAGGAGAGCCAACAACTAAAACGTTATCAGAGACATCCTTAGTAACAAGTGAACCAGCACCCACAGTTACCCCATTACCAATAGAAACACCAGGACAAATAGTAACACGACCTCCTATCCAAACATCATGACCAATACTGACATCTTTACCATATTCAACAGGAGCCTTTCTTCGTTCTTCTGGATCCAAGGGATGATTGACAGAATATATATGAACACCTGGACCAAATAAGGTTCGATCACCAATAGTAACTTTACCAACATCAAGAAAAGTACAATCATAATTGATATCTACATCATCACCAATAAAGATATTGTAGCCATAATCGCATCGAAAATTGGGTCGAGTATGACTATTTTTGCCAAAGTGACCAAAAAGACATTGTGCTGCTTTATTTTGTGCTTCTCTGGTCTTGGCTTCATTTAATTCATTTTGTAAAACTTCTGCTCTATCGCGATCAGCAGTTAATTCTTCATCCCAAGGAATATAGGTTTCACCGCTTAACATTTTTTCTTTTTCGGTAGGCATCTTTGTTCCTTTGTATTTTATCTTTTGAAGTACGTACGGAAGAAAAGTAAAAGTATTATGTAAAGAAGAATGGATGGGAGAAAACGTGTATTGTAATACAGAAAAAATTATTCGGTTAGTCTCTCTAAGATTTGATTTAGCGTATCTTAACAACTTTCAAACAATTTAGTTTGCTTCCCACCCCTTCTTTCTACAAAAATAACCAATCGGAAGTTATGGAACTTCGACAGATTTGTATCCATACTTTATTAATAAAGAATTACTGATTATATCAATAAAGCTTTTTGCTTCCATGGTAGCTCTTGTTTAGTTCAGACCTATCTTTGAAACAAAATACTTATGTTAATTTTGAGTTCTAACCCTGAAAAAAGAGGGTAACATTTTTATTTTCACTTATTAAAAGCAAATAGTGAGGATGTGTTGGATTGAAAGTATTAAGTTGATTGATTAAAATGATACTTGTTAATTGTATATAATGAAGTGACTGGTAACTTTATTCTATTTTTACTTTTCGTTTTTTGACTTGCCAGTTACGTACTGGAAATGTTATATAAGCAAAGTAGACATTTCGAAAATATAGTTTATTTTTAGCAAAGTATAATTATCCCGAACGATACACAACATTTCTGTATCATCAATCATTTTTTTAATTGTTACTATAAATGAATTCCAGTAAAAGAGAGGCATTAAATTGACTTTTTCCATGCGTAAAGGTGAATTATTTCAATAAAGCAACCCATTTCACAAATTACGTCATGTGTAATGATTACTGTAGGTTTCTATGGTCATAATGAGCTAGTTGGTGAGTTTATTAATGGTATTACTACACGTGTTTATAATTATGGACACTGCTTCTCTTGACTACGTCTTCTACATCTTCTCCACAAAAGACAAAGGTCTCTTAATTACCATAAGTTTATACACAATGAAATTTATATAGAAGCAACAAATGCTTTTAACACAAAAGCAAAAAGCATAAAACAAAAAACTTCCATTGTAATTTTGATTGGATTTTTTTTTAAAAGAAAAACCTTATCCACAATACGAATTATCTATTTCTAAATTGACATGTGAACAGTATTTTTTTATGTGATTTTCAATCTTAGATTCCAGTTTAGCAATTGCTTCGCACTGTTCTATCGTCAAGTTGCGAAATCTTTCTCCTTTCATCACGTCCAGCATGTCGTTGATACCCTGGTATGTAATATTTGCAAGATCCTCTAAATGAAGAGTTTTAAGCCAAACCATATTCTTGCCAATAAGAAAAAGCATTTTGTCACCATCATCTTCCTTAAAGACTTCATCCATATGATTCAATTCGAGCTTCATTATCTTTGTATTTTGACCTAGTTTGATCAAAAAGTCTTTGAAACCTTGCGTTGTAATCCTGTCGGCTGCAGAAATATTTTTAAGCTTGAGTACCTTGAGAGTCTTGATTTCAGCAAATGTATTGAGAACATTGTCAGTAATAAATTTGCATTCTTCAAATATGACAGTCTCCAATACTCTCGTATTGTTGTCATTATTGAATCCAATAGTGGAAGGGAGATGGTAATAATTATTACAAGAGGAAGCATATGACTTGAATAACCGCACCATGCTCTGTTCAGCAGCAGCATCGTCTTGTTGTTGCTTTTGCTCCTTATCACCATTATAATACTGATAGGTATATCGACGCAGCGCTTCTTGATCAGTATGATAAAAAAATTTCAATTTCTGAAGAGGAGGTATTTTTACAAGTGTATCGACAACTGCTGGTATATTGAAAGAATCTACAGCCTCAAAGGAATTGAGGGATGAATGGCTCGATTCAATGGAATTTAAAAAGAATTTTTCCATGACTCCATAGATATCTGCAACATATGTCAAATGTTCAAGTCGGTCAAATGACAGCATGTTTACTCCATAATTTGGAGGAAGCGGACGTGGCTCATCGTTTTCTTTTTGTTCATTTGTCATGGACATATTAGCATAAATTTGCTCTAATGTCTTTTGATTTTTTTGTAGGAATCGCATTAATTGACTGATCGGTGTCCCAGAACCATGATAAAGATAGCTTGTAGGTGTAGATAAAATTCGCAATTTCCCAACAGTATCATTATCAGTTGATTGATCGAAAGAGGCAATGGATATTACTGGTGTAGTGGTCGTGGTTGTTTTTGTTGAAAAAAAAGACTTATCAGGGCCATTGCTGTTGTTGTTTTTATTGTACTTCTCGTTCAAGTCGTTCAAGCACGGAATAAAGGTAACACCGCGATTATTGTCAAAATAAAATATGTCCAAATTGGGACAATCCTCAAGTACCACATCGAAAACATCGGATGAACATTTACCTATTACCAATCGTCGCAAATTTTGACACCTACGGACTAACGACTTGAGTGGTTGACCGGTTATCACTGGTCTTGTTGAGAGACTTAGATCAATAAGTGAGTCGTGCGAGTCTTCCAAAAGTTCCAAATCACCAAGAGCCATCGGGAGTGATCCATTTACAACCACATATGTCAAAACTTTGAGATTTCTACAATAAAACAAGATTTCAGCCAATTTTATAGAATAATTGCACTCAGGAATTTCAAGATGCAGAGTCGTCAACGTATATCGAATTTTCCAAAAAGCATTTATAAATAACATTGTGGCGTTTTGTGTTCTGGCAAAATTTACTATCAAACAAATATAATATATTCAACTGTTATTATTAATAATGATTGTTATGAATTGAATTCTCAAGTGATAATACGTATAATACAGTAATAAATTACCATTTTCTCTTTACATGTATATATTCTGTATACCTTTACAATACGTACATAGTAAAATAGTGAAATATAATAACCGCTTCTTTAAAAAATATATAATATAGTACCTAGTAGTTTTAACTTTTCGAGTCGTGCAAAATAACCATTTTCCATATGCTCGAGATATTTTGACAACATGACAACGCTATGTGTGGGGAATGCAAGTTCCCTGATGTGTTTTGCTACGTGTGGTAGTACATGTGCAACAAATGAACCTTGAAGAGGGTACGGATTATCCTTTACAAATTCCCACGCAACCTCGCATTGCGATATGCGCTGACGCCACAGCGGTGATATATACATGAGGTTCACTCGTTCTTTTATTGTCAATAGTGTAAAGATTTGATCATCCAACTTTATAGGAAGAACAGCTAAAGGGTCTATCCGTCTTGAGCGTTTTTCGTCTGCAGCATTTCTGAGCTGTACCAATTTTCCATATAGAGGATCATTTTCTAATATCTTACTTTTTTTCAATGCGTCATTACATACTTGATATACTTTCTCTTGTTTTCCTTGCATATCCAACACATTTGCCAGCTTTATATAATTTGTTCCCAGTTCTGGACGACAATCAATCATTTTTTCAATATCGTGAATAGCAGCATCAAACTTGCATTGTTGTATAAGCCCATAGGCACGATGATCGTAAGCAATGGTAAGCCGTGAGAGTTTAATGGTGTTGATAGCCACTGATGTAAGATGAATCGTTTCGTCATAATCGAGCTCATTGATTGATTTTTTTATTTTATCGAAAAAATCTTGAGATGATGCGGTATTTGAGTCGAGGGATTTAGGAAACCGGTCATCTAGCTGCATATTTTTTACTTTTTGGCTTTGTTGCTGTGCACCATATACACAGTAAAAAAATCAGTTATTTCGATACATTCAATTAACTATTCGTTTAATATTTATATATATAAAGCAACAAAAAGCTTCAAACTTTCTACTATTATTTATTACCTGACAAAACAAAAATATAAATAAAATAAAGGAATGGTTATTTAAAAAAGTAAAACATCCGCTTTCTTAAACGTTTGATTTAAACACCCGGAATTACATAGCAATTTAAGTTTTAAAAAGAAGACTGTTACACAGTTTACGAATTAACTAGGCAGTTAGAAGTAAAAGCCCATTTTATGTGTACTTTTATAAATCATATAAATAGAGATAATGACGTTGTTACTTCTAAAAGGTATTATTATATCATGTAAAATTTGTTCTAATAATAACTCATCATACTTATCAGTGTACTTTATATAATTATAATACGTAAGATAATATGATAATCATATAAATCTATTTATACTATTGTATAAATATTACTTAAATAGATGTTCTGATACACCTCACCAGACAGTGTAATTTTTTTTTTCATTTTATATAACACCACACGCAAAGTATAAAAAATGACAACAGCATCGATTGTAACAATCTAAATTAATTTCTCATTTACAAAGATAAGATCGGCCTTATTATAGTTTTCTTCTTCTTGGTATTGTATTACCACCAAAAGTTCAAAAGAAATAATAGCTAATAAGATGATAATAGTGCAACCCGCGTTCTTTTTTAGTCTACAAATTCATAATTACGTATAACACTTTTTTTTCATTTGTGTATATACTATGCACAAGAATGTGTTACCATATTGTGTCATTATTTGCTTAACAGCAAAATCATAGTTGATAATGGATCCATATTATCAATATAAAGTAAAATACCATCATGAACCATTTTATCTTTTTCTTTCGAAAAAATATGTTTAATTTATTATTAGATTAATAAACAATAGCCCAAAAAAATGCATCTTTGCACTAACTATTTTATGGTACGTTTGAATATCAATATTAAAAGAAAATGTTGGACAGAAATTTTTTAGTGGCAAGTAGTTGCCTGTTATTGAACATATCTTACATTTGTCTATCACTTCTTAATAGACTTCTTTTCTGTTGCCAATTCGTAATCATGTTCCTCTACTTGATCTGCTTTATATTTATATCAATTTAATCTAGAAATGAAATTATTTATTCTAATTTCCATAATTATGTAACTATGCAACAAGACCATGGATGTGAAAGTTAAGCCTTATCAGTTGTTTAAAGTATCTATTCAAATCCTGGTAAGTTTCTCTACAAATAAATAACTTTACAGCTATACAAAGTAAAAATAATACGAAAATAACGACTGACAATCAAACTTGTACTCCAATGTACATAATTAATACCAACACTATCTTCCAGCGATACATATAATAAAAAACACCATCACATTCGTCATTTGGAAAACAACCGACAACCCGCTATATATCATTAAAGGAGAAGATAAAATAAATATATACTAAGAGTATAACTTTATTTTTGTCTTCTCATTCTTATATTAATATTATTGTTACTGTGTCTTTGAAATACGTAGTCTTTGAATTTTTTGAATCAAAGATACGAATACGTATGTTTTTTTTTACAGTAGCAGTAACTTGTTGATATCCATTACGTATATAAAGTATATCCGTAATACGTATCAACAATAAAAATTAGTCAAGATTGTCGCATGTCACAATACTTGATAGTTGAATTCCTACTACTATGAGCATTTGAACAAATTTCGAGAGATGAGTACGCTTACCCATTTGGGTAGCTTGTCCTATTGCAATATCATACAAACATTATCTACTTCATCTGATACAATTCTGACGTCATTAACTTATTATTATATAAAATGCATAATTTCTTCTTTCTCTCCAGCTCTCTTTTGATTTATTTGTAGTGTATTGATATGTTATTGTCAATAGATCGATCATGTATCGCGGAAAGAAAAAAATGTTGTCAATTTCTAACTTTACATAGAAGATGGTTAACGACACAAAAGTACTATAAATACGTATCAGATTGGTTACTAAAAACAAAACCTTCATATAATGATAGTAATGGTAACTATTACATCAGGATATATCTAAAATAATTATACCTTTTCAAAAGTTATATGATTAGTACTTCTCTGTTGTCTATGATGATAACAAGAAATTCATAATAAGTGTGGCTTTTTCATTCTTTATTAAAAAGTTACTATAATTAAATATACTTTTAAATACGAATAAATCATTATCAAATAATAATAAATGAGCTTCCTGTTCAAAATGTCACTGGAAGACTGCAATAAAGTATTATCCATCTATTTCAACCCTTTCATTAAAAGTAGCCACCAAAAGCGGCGATTTTTCGTGACTACTTAATTTTTTTGTTTCTGAGCAAAAATCATTTTTACAAAAGGAACGCCATTTTCACTGTCGTGTTTGCCGCTTGTCGAAAAAAAAAGTTATCTTTACTTAACGGGGGAAATCCTTACAAAGAAACACCTTCGACATTTCCAACCACTTTTTCTATTTTCGATCCTTCCATCGACCTTTTTAATTTATTTTTATAATGTCTTCAATGAATATTTATGTACAAGGATCGGTTGAAAGTCAGGTATATAATTATGTTTTTTTTTTGGTGAACAATCGGATCGGGGTGTGTTGTTAGAGAAAGAAAGAAAATAAGCCGCATTTTTTTTAGTTATATAACCTCAGATGTAGCGATATATGTATGTACACACTAATGAGTGAAATGTATTATCAAATGAATAGATCCAAGATCTTGCATCATATATCTCTAATTTAAAGGGTGAAGATGGTGATGAAAATGCCACCTATGTACAAGAAATTAATAAACTTTTGTCAGCAAAGAATAACGATGTTTATACTCGACTTGCAAAGGATGGTTCTATTTTCTTGACTGAGAATGACCGAGGTTTGTTTTATTATTATTTATGCAAAAAAAAAAAAAAATAGAAAAACAAGCATTTATATGTATATAAATATACTTACTTATAAAGTTGGGGATGTGTGTAATTATATCAATAATGTTATATAGAGGTAGAAGGTGCTTTTAATTTGTTGATCGTCGTTTCATTAAAGGCCGTAGATCAAACTGCTACTATCAAGACTTTGATTGATACTTTGACTCAAACTGAAAGCTCCAAGACTAGTTTGAAGCAAAAAATGTAAATGTTTTGCTCTTATCCTTTTTTTAAAATTGATTCATAAATTGGAAGAAGAGGAAAGAACTAAGATTAAACAATTTTTATTATTATTCTAGTTTGCTTAACTTGTATAACGCATTGCCTACCGATTCGACTCTTCGTTATAATGCATTCTTGGCATTAGTAGATGTAACAGCTCAAGCTGACGAATTAGACTCTCTTTATAGCCAATTGGAACATATCGACAAATGGATCAAGCAATGGGGTATTGACAAGGAAACTGAGCGACAATTGTATAACCACTTGAGTGAAAAGTTGAAACAAGCTGGTGAAGAGTATGTATATTATTTTCTTTTTTGTTTTGGGGAATGGACATAATATGTGTATGTTATTAACACATATAATATTTAAAATTAGAAAATTGTCCTTTGACTTTTCTTTAAAGAAGCTTTCTACTTATGATGAAGCATCATTCGATTCATCAGTCGAAACTTTGGCCAAGGAATTAATTTTGCAAGCTATCTCTATCGAAAACTGGTTCGCGTTTGAAGAATTGTATCAACATCCAGCTGTACAAAAGACTAAGGGATCCCCTGAATTTGAACTTTTAGAAGTCTTTTTGAACGGTTCTCTTTTGTCATACAAGAAGTTTGCACAAGCACATCCTGATTTGATGAAGCGTACAAATGAAGAAAATAACATTATCAAGATTCGATTGCTTGCTTTGGCATCCCTTGGTTGTGAAAACTTATCTCGTGAATTGACTTATGCTGAAATTGCTAAAAACTTGGAAATTCCCGAAGAAGAAGTTGAAATGTGGGTTATTGATGTTATTCGTGCTGGTCTTGTTGAAGCTAAATTGGATCAATTGAATAAGACAGTTATTGTTCATCGAAGCATTTATCGAGTATTCGGCAAGGAACAATGGGAACAATTGGGTACAAGATTGAATACTTGGAAGGAAAGTCTGAATGAAATTATGGCTGTTATCAGTAATGCAAAACTTATTGCAGGTGGCGCATTACAAGGTGGTGCTGCTGCTGTGGTGGTTGAAGATAAAACCCAACCTCAAGTTGAAGTTACTGTTTCTACCTCTAATTAAAGAATAAAAAAAATATATTCGAAAGGAAAAAAAAAGTATAAATAATCTGTCAACTAAACAACAACAAATACTATTAAATACAACACACAACATACACAACAACAACACAAATACACGCATTACATATACAACAATACACCATCTTTCTTTTGTTTCCCTATATTTTTTTTTACGTATCCCCCAAAACCTTTTATTTTTACTCGCTCTCTCTCTTTCTCTTCTCTTTTTCTCTTTCTTTCTCTCTCTTTTTTTCTCTCTCTTTTTTTCTTCTTCTGTCACTTGTCATTTTTGTTTGTTGTGATTTTTTTTTCCATTTGAAAATGAAAAGTTAAAGTAAAAAAAAAATTGTATTATCATCAACAAAAAAAAAATATGTTTATTATTATTGTTCTTCAATTGCGCTCGTTGGTTTTACTGTGCGCCATGCACCATTTAATACACCACGAAAATTCCATACTGGAAACTCTTGTTGTATATTACCTGCACTATCAACTATATAATAATCATATATTCTCATGTCAACTATCTTAAATTCAATAGAAACATTTTCTTTTTCAGAGAAATATAGATATAAACTTACCAGCTCGGCTTACTAGTCTAACTCCAGCCTTCACATGTACATGAGCAGTCCATAAAGTCCAACTCCATATATATACACTTGTTCGTTCAGTAATTGGTTGTGACTGAAGTTCTGCATGAACCCAAGTATTACCATCGTCACCCGAAACATCTATTTATATGGATATATGTACATTATATAACATATAGTCAATAAGTTATTATTGCTGCTTGCATAAATTTATATATATAATGACCATATATATCATAAATACATTACCAACACGTTGAATACTTCGACCACCACCTATATAAGTTATATATTAAGTGTGTTGAAATAGTTGTATAATATAATTTATTAATATTATAATAGGATTTATCTCTATACCTAAATTGAATGTGCATAATATTAACAAAAAATCATATACTTATATTATTATTACCTGAAAGTGCATATCCTTGTACTTTAACTGGTTGAGCATTTGCCAAAATAGGTACATCAACAAGACCACTAGGAGGATCACATACAAATGATTGCACATTATATTCACCAATAGCAGGTGTAATTGACCAATATTCTTTTGCATCATCTATACTTCCAACCTGTATTAAATCAATATTTAGATATCATTCATTTTATTGAAGCGTTTCTCTTTACATCTACATATGAAGAGAGACTTATAAGTACATTTTCAGGAAGAATCTTATAATCACGTTGTTGATAGTAAGCACTGGATTCTTTATCTTGGATACGGATAGATTTCAGAAATTTTACTGATCGAGCACCAATATATCCAGGTACAACAACACGTATCGGATAGCCATGATCTCTTGTTAAAGGGGCTCCATTCAGCTTGATATAGATAATTGATAAATATACGTAAGCTGAAAGGTTTTATTATTTGAATACTTTATAATATATCGTATTATACCTCATAAGCCAAAAGAACATCGCCAAATTCGTCCCTATACGTATACAGAGAAATTTTAGGTGATTCGTTTCAGTATAATTCCACTGCTTAACTCTTTTTAAATATATGACGAATACTAAATACGTACACTGCTTTTGATAATGGAATTGAAGAGCCATAGCATTCATCTTCTTCACACTTTATATTTATTTTATATAATCATACAAAGAAAACAAAGTTGGTTAATCTTTTTTACTTATAAATCAAAGAATGTGACTTTGACGTTCTTCTCTCTATCACCCCCCCCCTCTCATCAGAAAGGCGTGATTATCCATTTATATAGAGTATATACCTTTTCAACTGATTGAAATGCAACATGAAGTGTTGCTGTATGACCCATTTGTTCTGTAATACCAATACTCTCTAACACGTCCTTAAGACGACATCCAGAATAAATACCATTGGCAACGGCCCCTGGTCCCCAAATTACGCCCTCAGTATGTTTAACTTTATGAAGACCATCTCTACGATTTCCCTATATGAATAAATAAATACGTATATCAACATTTATTTATAATCCAGTAATTAATATAAAGTAATAAACTTACTGCACACTATTCAACAATGGAAAATTATATTAAAATCAGTTCATAATGATATATATTCAGTCTAGTATTCAAAATTCAGAGAAAGATAAAGAGAAGGGTTTACCTGCATAGCCATAACAATACTCTTTTTTTCGAATCGAGTTTTAAGTTCTTGTACCTCAAATGTCTTTGGTGTTGTTATATTAACTCCTTCAATAGTTATCTTGTGTGACGCTTCATCTAGGTTGGGGATATTTCCATGGGATCGACAAAAGAAATATTTTTCTGGGGTTATAAAATTACTAATAAGGTCTTTTGGATTAGGTTCTGCATTAAAAGGCTTTTCTGTATGCACAATTAAATTTTTATCATCTCGTGAAGGGTCATGACTATAATCCAATGCCATTTTTTTATTTATTTTTTAAAAATGGATGAAAGGAAAAGAAAAGAAAAGAAAAGAAAGAAGGAGAATTTTCCGAAATATCAATGTCATTATTTGTTTTTCCAATTCTTTCAATATTATGCATGTATTGAAGAACGAAAAATTGACCTGTTTTTTTTATACATGAGTATTTCAAGTTATTATTATATGATGAGCGAATTTAGGTGAAAGTGATAGATCAGAGGGAAACAATCACACAAATAGTACACGCAAGCAGGTGTATGTGTATACAATATTGCTAGTGCTATGCTTCTCCGAAACGTGCGACCACGCGGGCCTATCATCATCCGCGGGAATCTGCATAGATTAATCTTTTGACATTTTTCAATTGATACGTAATGTAGAACAATCCAATTTACACCTGCAGCAATAGATGGAAAAAAAAACGGTTTTCAGTATTACATAACATTAACAAACCATATAATATTACAAGAGAGCTGGTTGATTCACAAAATATATGGCTATTCAATTCAATATTTTTATTATTACAACTTTCCGAGTCTTATATTAAACAAATAGTGAGTAGTTCAAGCGTAATTTGTTTTATATATATCACCATCATATAGGATACATTTATATAGTATCCATCAATAAATTATATGGTTCCAACAATATGGCTCATCAATATAATTTTATAATACAGTAGCCTGTACCAAATTCGGCACGCTCTCCGTGTACATTATATTGGTACTTGGTGTGATCTTTCTTGTTTAGTGTCTTCTCGGTTAAATTATAATAGTTATTTCAATTTATACATGATTAGGTATATGACACGGATTCCTAAAACTCCGTGATCAACAAATAAAAGTATCAAATCATAATAACATTAATCAAGAGAAAGAATATGGTGACGACTATTATCGTCAATAATAAATTAATACCTATTATAATAATGACCCCTTTCTACTGTTAATACAAGAATAAGTTCTAGGAGAGAGTTTAAACATTATTATAAAGCTACACAAATAATAAAAAACGCGCTCTTATTCGTTTTCTGATTTTATCTCATGACCCATCAATATGTTAATTTCCTGTTTCTGATGCATTTACTTTTCTTTGAAAATCAATTTATATAAGGGAAAGATCATCATTAAATCTAGGCGCTTTATTTATTTTTATGAGCTAAAAGAGAATATGTGTAAAGATTCCCAGTACGTAAACAAAAAAATATGTAGGTACAAATGACTTTTTTATCTTTGTTAATGATTATTTAGATATTTAATAAACAACACAGTTTATATATATATATTAGCAATCAACATGTTTGAATGTTTTTTTATATCAAATAAACTTATATATTATTATGGTCAGCATATTACATAATAGTATTTCTATATAGTTCTTTTCTGCTGAACAGCTCAGTAACTGCTATCATGTGATATAAGAAAAAGGAGAAAATAACACATGTAGTATTAAAAATATGTATTAATAACAATAATGACACTTGATTAATCGTTTGTGTTGTAAAAATAATAATATTCAGCTATTCTTTCTTGTTTGTAGTAGAGTTTAAGCAATCAAATACCAAGGGGAAGGAAAAACAAGAGATATGTGATGTTGTATTGTTGTAATGTATGGTGATGTCTCCTTTTTCATTATCATGGATCACCTAATATAATCATTGACAGCTATTAATTAGGAGTGTTAGAGTCCTTATTGGTGTTGTAATACAAATAGTACGTGTATATTACGTATGTATGATAATTAAGACGAAGCAAGGCGTCACGGTAACTTCGCCACTTTTTCTAATGACTATTTCTATCACACAAGAAGAAGGGTTCTGCAGGAACAATAAGGTCAATAATCCTTTTTTGTTAATGAATTCTCGGCTCTGTACAAAGTACAGCGTGTTACGTACATCTTTAGCCACGTATGGTAATGATGTACTACTATTGTTAGTGTAAACTTACAATAAAAAGATATTATTGAGAACAATGAATATGTTATATGTAGCACAGAATCTATGATAGACAAAAAAACAAGTTGTAAAAAAAAGGTTGTATGCTCGATACTTGAAGATAAAGCATATATTCAGTTTTAACATTTGATTATTTATATTAATTACTATCAGAACAACAATAAAAATAGTGGGTAATTCCATGAACCAGAAATAGTATTTATACATTGATCAATGTTTTGATATATTTAAAGCTTTCTATTATAATAAGATATGCTGAGGATCGACAAATATGTAAACATGAGATTTTAAAAAAAACATACGTATCATTAACTTTCTTTTTCGCTACCAAGTATATCAATGAGAAGTTGTTATAGTATTATTAGCACGTTCTGAAAAAAAATATATATACGAGTTTTTTATTGTTATTATTATAAACACACATATAATCCATTGCAGTTAAATGAGGCTTTTTTTTTTGTTCGGAAGGGGGGATGTCTTTTTGTACATATTCGTGGCTCCATCATAGTAAATTTACAAGTTAGAGGCATTACCACCACCCACTTTTTGAAGAATTTGATTAACTTTTCCAGCCTCCATATATTCCTTTACTAAGGCACTAATACCCTTGAACTTTTCATGTTTGGAATCAGAAACTAATTGGAACATAATAGATTCTGAGGTAGTGATGGTTGCACCTGCCGAGCGCATACGCTATAATAACACGAAAAAAAAAGGTCTCGGTTAACTAAAAGTGGACAAACAACGTGGATATCCATTTTTTTTTTCGCTTCCTCATTATCCTCATTACCCTCATTGTCAGATTGTTTCTTTTTTCCCCTTAACCCCTTCTTCCTAATTCTCTCTCTGACTATAGTATCTTTTTAACCCTTATCCACATACAAAAGAAGAAGAAAACTTACTTGGAGAGCAATACCAATTTCAGAATGGTTTTGGGAAGAAACACCGTCAGCAAGGACATGGACATCATAATTGTTTTCAAGGAGATCCAATGCAGTTTGAAGGACACACACGTGACTCTAAAATAATGATAAATCATATTACACAAACCCGAGATTGAGTAATATTCCCACAGGTATATTTTATATACATAGTCAAACGATTTTGTCATGTCATTTTGTTTCCACGACAAGTAATCCATAAAGAAGAACACCAGCAATAATAAAAATAACAATAAATTAATAAAACAGTGATTGTATACCTCAATGCCAACAAGAATAACAGATTTTGTGTTGTTCTTCTTAAGTACGGTTTCAACTTCTGGAAGGAACATACTGAATTTAGTCTTACTCATCGTCAAAGCGGAATCCGAAATGTCAAGTTCCTGCACAGTAGGGCCAAAAGCTATTTTTCACATACAAGAAATAAAAGAGTTCAGTATATATTCTAATATCTACTTTTAAGTGTTATATACATGGATATAAGAGTATATTTACCCTTAGGATATTGTTCGGTAACAACAATAGGAATATCAAGGTGCTTGCTAACCTTGAGCTATATAGTGTCAAAAGTACGCGTTTTTTTGAATTAGTAAAAGTGTCATTTTGTGCGTGTGATAAGATAGAAATGGGGGTTTTACCATTTTGTTGGCAACTGTAATAACCGAAGGGAATTGCCAAATAACACCCTTGAAACGTTCTTGAATATCACAAACGAATAAGGCGGATGACTGAGGAGCAATCTTTGCAATTTTTCTAGTCAAGGACATTTTATGATGTTACTTTGTTTAAAAGTTGTATAAAAAGAAATATAAACAAGTTTTGGTGTAGGTATAGAAAAGAAACCAGCGTGTGAATAATTATGAGATAGGATTGCGCCATATTTCATTCAAGTTCTCTCCCTCTCCCTCTCTCTCTCTCTATACAGATACCGCTTACTACTGGATCAAAAATTGGAGATGACGTTGCACACATTACATATATTTAACCACTTGCACTTCTCTTTTTAAACCTACCCGTTATATTATAAAAAGCTGTTAAATAGTTTTGCCATGAAGTACAAATGATTGGCTGCAACAAAGGTTTATGCCGTTTTCCGAACAACAAGTCTTATTGTTTATCAATTGAACACAAGAGGAAAGAACTGTGTGTAGTATGTTTATATATGGATAATAGTAAGTTGCACAATGTTATAGAAAAAAATGCCAATAAATAATTTCAATATTGATTTAAATGGTAATGATTTGCAATAAGGGTTTTGTAATAACAAAAAAATTTTGCCTCACTTTTTCTCTCCCTCTGCTTTTAATATACAAATCTATAGTTATTTTTTTTTCTGACTGTCAATCATTATAACCCGAACAATAAATAAACTCATCACCCTGCATCGGGAAACTTTGTATTCGCCTATCCAATTTACTCACCCGAATGAATATGTGGGATAGTTAAAAATCGTACGATGGGTAGTTGATCTTCTCCAAAACAAGTGATTCATGATGAAACTTTAGATAAATTGTTCAAATTATGGACTAGAGTAACCATGGCAACAAAATTTTTGACTCTTTTTTTCTTTTTTGGTCACACGAAATGTTGTTTTTTGAGTTGTTATGGTTACTAAAATAGATTTTGAAAACGAAAAATAAAAAAAAGTTGTTTTATTTTTCCTTGGTTGTACACAAGACACAATACATTTAACAAGAAAAGCAAAAAATAAAAATAAAAGAGAAAGGGAGAAATCAAAAGAAAGTTTAAGTTGATCAGAGAGTAAACTTTTAGTCACAGGTGATAAATAGTGGATCGAATGGAAACAAACAGTAAAATGAGCATAAAAAAAAAGAGAGTTATACAACCATTTACGGTACGGATCGACAAAACGAAGACGAATTAAGCAATGATCTGCAAACTGTCCGCAAACTCCCTTTGCTCTTAGAGTGTTTCATTTAATTGAGGCCAGTGCCCCCATCCTCAACGACTTCCTCTTTTCTTCCATCTTTTTTTTCACTTATTTCTATTCCTACTTCTTTTTCTTTTTTTTTCATTTCTTTTCATTTTCCTAATTTTTTTTATACTCATATACCTCTTTCTTTTTTTCCCTAAACTTTTCTTTCCCCCTCTTTCTCTCTTTACACACAATAGTATTATTATAAAAAGAAGGTTGTTCCTTTTTTTTTTTGATATATATATATAACAACAAAACAATAATAGCAAGATCAACAGTGGTAATTTATATATATTGATATATATAAATTATCTCGAATCCTGCTACCTTTCTTGTCAAAAGCAACAAAACAACCACAACAACAAAATTGTATTTCTTCCTTTTATCTCTTCACATAATAAATACATCATGGTGCCAACGCCTGACGCTTCCAATGAATATTTGTTGACTCTACGAGCCGTGCGTGAAAGTTGTTTTCGTGTAAAAGATGCCGGTGCACGCAATGGTCTGAGCCATTTCGATGTTGACCCGTCGAAATTGCAAGATGTTGTACAATTTGTGGTGGCTCTGATCAAGCGTGATTTTGATAATCCCTCTTCAATGCCGGTCCATGGCATCTGGCGTCATTTCGAAACCGGACGTCCTCGTATCCAACACCTTTTAAACTCTTGGTCGAGTCTAGGATTTGACGCGACAGAACAGACCAGACGGGTTCTGGACTTATTTGTCGTTGGTGTTTTGTTGGATACGGATGCTGATCATGTCTGGTCGTTCCGCGAAAAAGCAACTGGAAGAACTTACAAGAGAGCTGAAGGTATCGCTGTCGCAGTGTTGGAATTATTCACAGATGGTGCATTTTCGAGTGATGTTAACCAGCCTCATCGAGTTGACTGTAAGTATATATATGCGTGTGTGTGCTTTTATTTGGGAAGAAAAATAAATATACCAAAAAAAAATCGTGTCTGTTTAAGGAAAAGGATGGGAAATAAAAATAAACTGAACAAAATTAAATTTATTATTTTCAGCTGAGGCTTTAATAAACTTGTCAATGGATACTCTTCAAAAAGGATTCCAAGTTGATCAAGAATGTAACGCTCTGATCGGACTTGATGACCGTCTTGAACTCTTGCGAAATCTAGGTCAAGTATTACAAGAACATGCCGATTTTTTCCAGCAGACTGGGCCTGTCCCACGTCCTGGCAACCTCATGGGTAAGACATATTAACAAATACTGGTCAGGTTAGCAAAATGTCAGAAAAGCTAAAAATTCAGATGTTTGTTTGTTTGTAAATTAGATTTTCTCTTGGAGCATAAAGATACTATTAAGACCAAGAAGGGTGCGTTGATACGTTTGGAGACCCTTTGGCCTGTTGTTTTAACAATGGGTGAATTGTTTGTGACTGACCGCGCTGATGGTAGGGGCGGGATCCCTGACCTTGGTGATGTCTATCCATCCACTGCCACCCAATTCAACAACCCCCAATCGCCAGATCATTACGTTCCGTTCCACAAGATGTCGCAATGGCTTGTCTATTCCATCATTGAACCTATGGAACGTTTGTTAGGTGCTACCATTGAAGGTACTGAATTGTTGACACCTTTACCCGAATTCCGAAATGGTAAGCCTTTTTTTTTGTTTGATTTGTTTATTTATTTATTGCTCCGTGTGGATACCCTGGGGACGGGAAAGATTATTTTTTTTTGGATGGGGGGAGGGAGAAAAACGCGGAAACGGAATGAAGGAATCGGTGAATCGAAAAAAAGGAAAAATGAAAATGAAATTTTTATACGTATATTGACGAGAAAAAAATTATTAGCTGGTTTGTTGATTGATACTGGACTTTTGACATTGAAGCAGCATGAATATGCTCGTGGTATTGAGAATTATCACAAGAATTCTCTTTTACCTGGTCAACCCAAGATTGAAGTTGCTCCCATGTTTGAAATGAATGATCCAGTGATTATCGAGTGGCGCGCATTGACTACAGCTTATCTGGATATTGTTGCGGAACGCGTGCGTGACGTTTTACGATTGAACAGAAACAAGCTTACATTAACACGTGTTATGGACGGTGCCACTTGGGCTGTAAGTTTTTTTTTAAAAAAATAATTGACAAATGTATTTCCTAATGGCTTGAAATGTTTTTTTTTTCTTTTTGGTTGCTAACTTCACAAAAAAAAACAAATAGGCTGGCCGTGAACTTGCTGAGATTTCTCGTCCCAATACACAAGAACCACCGATTATTGTCAAGGTAAGAGCAAAAAATATATATAGAACAATAATAGAAAGAAGGGCGGGAAGCCTGTAAAAGGGATGGTTTTTTTAACTGACACATGGATATTTATCATTTGATATTTAGTTTAACAAATTTGTATTGCATTAAACGAACAAAAATCTGGATGTTTTCAAACTAAATCAACAATGCAACAACAATATTTAATCAACAAACCAACAATTCTTTATTAAACAAAATCAAAATATAATCAACAACAACAACATTACAACTTTTACTTTCTCTCTCCTTTTCTCTCTCTTAACGACAAGAAACAAACAACTATTTTACTATTCAAAACAAACTTTTACTTTCTATTATATCTATATCAATATCTTTCTTTTTTCTTTCTCTTACTTTTTTATTTTATCTATATAACATATGACGACGAACGAACGAATTGAACGAACACGTTACGAACGACGAACGAACAAATGAACAAAACGAACACCTTACTTATATAGTATACTATTGTCCAAAACAACACTCATTATTATTATTATTTTTACGATCCATTACATCTTTCATCCACATTTTATATATTTCTTCTTTCCCGCCTCTTTTAAAAAACAAAACAGAATCGAAATCTCGAATTTTATTATAATTATTATTAAGATTTAGTTGAAGGTTGAGTCCTTTACTTTATCAATTCTTTCCTTTATTATTCATTTATTATTAATATTCTTTATTTCTTTCCCCTCTTACTTTTTTTGAACCTCTTCTTTTTTTTTTATTGCTCTCATCCCCCTTTTGTATCTCTCTCACTCTCGCTCTCTCTCTATATCTCTCTTCACCTCTTCCGCTTTTTCACCACTGCTTATTATTCCATATTTTTGAATCTTATATTGGAATCATTCTCTCCTGTCCTTTTTTCTTGAAATTTTTACTCTTCTCCTTTCATTCATTCCTTTTTTTGAAAAAAAGAAATATGATTAATATACTGCTCTTTATCTCTCATTTTTTGATTCCATTGCTTGTTCAATGGAATTAATCCACAACTAAATTATATTTGTGTCACAATGGCTTTTTACCTCGGCTCGTATGCGTGGGGTTTTCTTGTCTTTTTATTTTTTTTTGAAATACAGCAAGGAGGAAGTTGAATTTTATCTTTTTTTTGCTAATGAATGGATTGAACTTTCTATAAGGCTCGGCGTAGCTTGGCAAATATGTGTTTTCATATGACAATACCATTATTATTATACTTTAAATGTTACATACGTATAAATATATATCTTTGAATAGATAAGTAAGAAAGAGCTATTCGCCAGGAATGCAATAGTGTGCTTGAATGTGAGTATAAATCTGATGGCATCTGTAAGGTTCTGCTAATGATATGATATCATACTTATTCTTGTTTGGCTCGTTATATTTACACATGTAGATGTATATCAATCGATGATCTACATATCATCAACTTTTCTTTATAAAAGTTGAATAATAATTTGAGTCCTCTAGAACTATAGTATGAGACTGCTTTAGAAACCAAAAAAAAAAAAAATGTAAAGGATCAGTTACTTATATTATTCATCTTTTTTATGCTTCGTATTCTTTCATCGATTTAGTTTAGTTTGATGAACGATGTGAAAGTAATATGGGTGAGGATGAGTCATATTGGTCCAAAATAACAAAATATAATTCGGTTACCAACCGTCATTACAGCTCTGACAAGTACATTAGTATTGATATGCAATTTTCTCACTATGTAAAAGGAATTAGACTGTTACTACACACTTAGAAGACAGTAAAAATAAGTAATAGATATAACAACATTAATATATAACTGATTTACATAGAATACACTAATTTGAATCAAAAAATAGAATTAGATATCAACTTTTCTTCTTCCCATTATATTCAGTATCTATAACACCATGTATTTTTTTTTCAGTATAGTATGGTTAAAAGAATAAGCGTACTCAATAGTCTATAAATCACACATGTATTTCAAACGAACAATCAAAAGATACGCTAGATTTAAAGAACTTTTCTTTGTGCGTTTTGCAAACCTCTATTTTTTTGTACTTCGTTTCACACACTTTTTTTTTTTTACAATGGAAGCTTAAATAAATTGTATTAATGCAAGTCTCTATTTAATCTTAAATTATCAAACGGAGTTGTTTTTGTTTTGCGGTCCAACCCCTCTTTTTTTATTTAAAAATTTGTAATAATCATAAGAAGAAATATTTTAATTTATTCCATGTCGCATAAGCATATTACTTTTCTTTTTGTGTTAAAAGCTTTCTAATCCAGGAGATTCTTCATAAAACTTATCCACAAGATTATTGGCAAATGTATAAAGTTCTGGATCTGGAGCTGGGTTAACAGCCCCTAGGACTTCAAGACATCTTGGTGTTACTTGAAGCACCTCATTTCCCTGGAAAAACTGTGAGCCATTCTATGTAATTCTTTTTTGTTGCTTTCTTTTTTCTCTTCGCTCCGCTTATAATGGAATATTATACATATAAAAAAATATATAAACTTACTCGTGGTACACGCGTCAATAACATCTCAATATATGAAAGTCCGAGTCTCATTTCTTCTGGATCTTGGGATTGTACCAAATCAACAAATGCTTTATATATATTTATATAAACAAAGGAAATAGAATTATAAGTTTTTAACTGAAAGAGAAAGATAAGATTACAAAATAAAAGGGTTTTATTACCTGGCAACAATTGTTGATGTGGCAACAATAACATATATTTTTCACCATGATATGCAATGTTTAAAAGACATGTGGCAGCCTATATATAAAAAATTTTAAGGCAAAAAAAAAAAATAGAGCTCAGCAATGGCTAAACTAAAACATTGCTGATTATAAAAACCTAAAAAAAATTACCCCTTTACGGATATCTAATGCACCATGCTGCACGAGAATGTCAGTAAGATATGCGATAGCATTTGCGTCCACAACTTTTTTGACAATGTCCGGTCGTTGTCTACATATGCATGCAGTAATAGAAATTACCAAGTTTATTATTGTTAGAATCCGATCTTTTTTTTTTTGGGGGGGGGGAAACATATACATAAATACACAGAAGAACAAAAAAAATGTATTGACTTACGATGAAGTAATATTCGATAAAACCCATAACGCTTCTTTTTTCACCACTCTTATAATAATATAAATTGAATATTGATTAGTTTAGGTCTATAACTATAACATTACTTCGGTACCTTCCCCTAAATATAAGTATTTATACGGTAACTTACCGGTGCTCAGAATGAGTTAAAAGGAGCAGAGTGAAAAGGAATCCATCCTGATCAAGTAATATTTCAATATATTCATCTGGTCCACCACAAAGATTTCCTAATGTACGTAGTAATGGAAGAACTACTGGACCCTGTTGACATAAGTTACGTAATTCACTAACCTAGTAACAAATATAAAAAGAAATATGTATATATGTATTAAAAAATTGGCTTGTAAAAGTAACTATATTCTTTCTTAACTATACCAACCAATATCTTTGCAATTCCTTGTTGCATAACTTGTTGCCTAAATGGTTGTGATCCAGCTGTGAGATAACTCATTACCCAACATACTTCAGTTACTGTATCAGGCTATTATAAAAAAAAAGTGTACGTTTGTTAAACGAGCAGAAAACTTTGGTAAGAAAAAAAGACATCATTTTGTTAGATCATATATATATATATATATTACCGTTTTGTCTTGTAAATGTCGGAATAATGGCTTTCCAATTGAAGCTACAATAAATTCATTCAATTGCCTTTCATTTCCACGTGCCAAGTTTGCAAGTGCAAAACATGCCGTTTGAACTAAACGGGAATCCTAATAAATTAAAGTGAGAGGGATAAACAGAAAACAATTAGTCAATTTTTTCTATGTATGAGTAATTCATCCCTTGTTTCGAGATAAACTGAATTGAAAAAAAAAACATACATTAGAGTCTAATAATCGAACAAGTGGAGGAATTGCTCCATTGTTTCTTATCATAGTTCGTGCTTCATCATCTTCTGTTGTCAGATCACACAAATCTTCTGCTGCCATATTACCCAATGCACCTGCAGCAGCTTCACGAAGATTCTATTCATATTTTTAAAGAAATGTTAATAATTTACAAAAAGAGTTTTCCTTTATAAATATATTATTACCAAATTTTCAGAATCTAAAAATGAAACCATATAAGGAACCGTTGTTATAGACTTTGCCCAAATATCATGAGGACCAGCAGCAATATCTAAGTTACATATAATAAGTGTTTGTATTTTTATTTTGTTTCTTTCATTAGTACAATATAAATTTTGTATGAGTAAAAAAACAAAAACAAAATATTTACTAGAAATTGTTTGAACAGCTTGTAAACGTTCATCTAAATCTACACCGGACATCATTTTCTAATATTAATAATAATAACTCATTATTAGCTATTTTCTTCTTATCATTTTCACTTATTTTGTTGAAAAAATCCATACCGTAAGTGATTCAATACAATCACCATGCGTAATATAATCAATAAGTGCTTGACAAGGTTCAACCACATACTTGCTGAGATATTGTGCTGCATCCATACGAGAACTTTGCTCATTACTTTTCAAATCATCTGAAAGTGCTTTTATTTGTTCCTCCGTCAAACGATAATAAGGATCAATATCCTCTATAGTAACACATTTTCATTTATTATCATTATTATACTCGTTCTCTATTACTATTCTTATAATTATTATTATGGTTTTTTTTATAGATATATTCTAACACTTTACCATCGTGTTCATTGATTGGAGGCATCTCATCACCTGAGCTTTCTCTTACTTCTCGACGTGATAAATGACGGAATCTTTTAGCGCTAATGAGTTGTTCACGATGTTTCTTTCGTAAAGATTCATCAAGAACAACACGTCGTTCACGTAATTGTTCTTGTGAACCAATACTATTTCTTTTATATAATGCTCGATGATCAGGAGTGTTTTTTTTTGAATTGTCCATTATATTGTTAATTGAAAATAAAAATATAAAGTGTGAATAACAGAAAAAAAAAATTAGAAGTTTTAAATGCGTAAACTGGGGTTTAGTTCAAAATATAATTTCATGCAAAGAAGATAAAAGTTTAATTGAACCAATCAAAGTCTTCTTTCTTAGTCCCAAATGTAATACATTATCCATTACTAGTTTATTTTGACATTCTATTATTTGAAATGATACAAAAGTAGTTACTAACATATATAAAACTATAGAAAATAATTCAAGAGTTGATTTATTCTTTCATCATGTATTTATAAATGAGATCTGGTCATGTTTTCTTCCATTAGCCAAGTGACAAACCAACTCCAGAGCACGGAAGTCGAGATATCCTATTACTTTGGTAGCTTCAACCATATCCATGTCCAATGATGATAGTGTAGTACTGTACAGCCATATAATGATATGATACCCATTTCAAAATTTGGATAATACTTACTCGAGAGCCTTCACAGTATATGGTGTCTGATTCTTTTACCACAGGGTTCATACTTTCCATCAATACATTCATAAAACAAAGAATTTAAGTTGACGACATTTTACCGATCCGACAATATTTCGAATACTCCTTGCAACATGTTGTCCCAACTCGACTCGATCGTCATCATCATGATCACGACAGCTGTTTGATGCAAGAGTTTTAAGTGTAGTGCATTGTCATGAAATAATATTAACATCCAAGTAGGTAAGGCCATCGTAGACCCCTGGTTTTTACACCCCAACCCAACAAATTCCGCACCTTTTCAAGGAAGTATTAAAAAACACTTAGACCATGCAAATTGCAAATTTCAAGCAATACTCATCGATCTATTGGGGGAAATTTATAGTGTACTTAATACGTTAATAAAAAAGAAGTAGACTCGCATGTAGTATATAAATTGTAACATGATGTATAATAAGTTAAAACTGCTAAATACCTCGTTTTCCACAACTTTTTAAAGAAATTGTCAACTCACAAAACCCGGATCTACTGTATTAAATAGTAGAATAGTTTGTACGTAAGGATCGAAAATGAATGTCTTTTAAAATCTCGATTGGGGAATTTTTGATGCTAACAAATGCATCTAGTCGAAGTAGTAGCACTTCTTCTCCAGTCTTTTAATTTTATATCCGTCTGCATCACCGTTCTCGATCTTGACTCATCCGGAAAAGCCGTTTCATGCTGTAGTTCACGGTTTTCAATCAATGGTTAAATAGCAGCAATATTACGGAGAGGGATTTGATGGTTGATGTGGATGGTAATCAAGGATAAAAGAGGCTTTGGGTGATAACATTTACGGCAGTTTAAGTGCGTATTACCATCTTTGGGGCCTATGTTTCATGGTGTGGATTGTAATAAAGTTGAGCGGAGCAATGATCAACCCCCTTTCTTGATGCTCAGCATCATACATCACTACACTATTTTCTGATTCACGCAAGTCGTCAACACTATTTTCAACCATTTGTAAAGCTGAGAAACGACTATGGAGACAAACATTTTTTTTTCATGTTTGTTTCGATCCTTCAAAGATAACCCGGTAGGTATTATAGACCAACTTTTAAAAATGTTCCCTTTTTGGATCGGTTACCTGCAAAAAGATTGATAGGTACGCCACCAACCCAATTTCATCCAGCACTATTTGATCAAAATACTCGGTAACATGTGCTTCAAAAATTCCACATGTATAATGATATATGGCTTTAGTTGATATGTCGAGTTGCCATACAAATCATGTCTTAAATTCTTATTTTAAACTTGACATATAAAGCGCTTGCAATGATTTATGAGCAATGTTAAGAGCTGTTGCGAGGCTCGATACTGTCGTTTCTGCTGAAAAAATGAGAGATTTAACACCCTTGTTTCCATGGATATACCATTGATTGTATTTGAACTGTTCAGGATAACCGATAACGAGAACGTTGAGTAGACAAAAATGAGATCAGTATGACATTACATGGAAAAGGGTCTACTTTGGAATGACTACTGATCAATAATAATACACAGGACGTTTTAGAGATTGATTTGATTCCTCGTGTATCAATGGACCGTGCTTGGTAATCAAGAGCTTGAATGTTTTCAAAGCGTTATAAGATTGTAACCAAAGAAATAGTCTCCTTGATACCCTTACCTTGTAGCAAACGTTTCACACGTTTTTGAAATACATAAATTAAACAAGCTTGCTAACACGGCTCTGTTATCCATTATAAACGCATCTAATTTATAAAGTAATATCCGTGTAAAATAAAAAAGAAAATACAGACCTATATATTACTTTGTATTTAACGTGCTACAATAATAAAAAATTTACTTGTTTGTGCTAGCATTATTTCCTTCAGTGAAAATTCGTCAATTTTCAGTTTGTTATAAGTCAAAGCAGCTTCAGGAAAATCCATGTCAATAATTGTACTTTGAATATATTCTCGAACTTTTTCAAGAATCTTAAATTTCATTGACTCTATCGATAATAAAGTAACATTTTTCCATAGTGAAAAAGCACATCAAAATTCTTTTATTCCAATTTATATTGCATACATCTAAACAAGTATGAATACATATCAGCTCGTAAAAGATTCTGTAGTACCAGTTCAAATGAAGTTCAATGTGTAAACTTGAAACGTGGCATAGGTCTAATATAACATGCTTGAACTCTCAAATTTAAACCACATACATTTTCCAAAGAATGTTTTTTCGGGATTATCATGTAAAGAACATGAGTAGTTAAATGGAAGCGAAGTTGTGAAAGTGCGCAGCAAGCTTCTTGATTTAACCGATTGCAGAAGTCAAATTGCTCCATGTGCAGCGGGAGCTGTAAATCACCCAGTTTTTACGGCGAAGTGATGCAGCGGTGGTTGTAACTTGAGCGATAAAATCAAAATCATGGACAAAAAGGCTGTAAAGTTACGGTTTTTTTTTGGCGTCAACCTGTACTTGCTCTATAATCGTATGGATGTGGTGGTATCAGTTGTCGTTCCAAAATGATTGGTAATGATAGGTTCATTTTTCCATCCATTATTAACATCATTTGTAGTGATTCTCCTCCTCTTACTCTTAATGCTAATATTATTGTTCTTGCTGAATTGAGACGGCCGTTTTGATAATTCCTGGGAATTGTGGGGTAAAGTAGCGATATCCAGTTCTCGTTGGTGTCAACTATTTCATCCTATCCTTTTATTCATTATCACGCCAATCGCCTTGATTATGACAGCTGTACCATTTCTCCTTGAATCATTTTTCATAGTTCTTGAGATAATAGCAATTAATTTATTCTGTTCTATTAACGGTTCTTGTTAACAAATTTGGACATGTATTTTATGTTGGTTCATCTTTGAATTGTCTTTTTTTGTACTTGGATTATCTTTACCAATGATAAGAACATAAAGTAAATTGTGTATAACGTTCGATTAATCCAGAATACGTATTAAAATACAAGCAGCCAAAGTTAAGGAAGTGCAGATAGCGTAAGCCTGATTTCAAATGAACATTGGTGGAATTTGGGGTGACTCCAGGTCTGCTACTCGTCCACAATGAGATACAAGGAAAGTTTTTAAAATTGACTCGATTGCCTGTGTATCGATGTATCTTAATTGGTAACCAATGACTCGATGAAGTTATCGAAAGGTTACAGTGTTTTAACCAAAATAAGAACATTTGTCATTTCGGGTGAAGTCCTTGTTACGGCTTTGGAATACTACATCGAACTAAATAAAAATTATTGTCAAGATCGTTCCATTGTCAATAACAGCTCCACCTAGTATATAGTGCGTGTAGAATAAAATTATAAGTGAACAAACAAGGTTTACAATGTATGTACGTGTGTGTGTATGAGAGAAAGAAAGAGAGAGAGAGACGAGGTGTTCTGTAGTAAAAGAGTCGTCAAGGAAGAATTATTAACCACCATTGCCGATCCTTGTAACAAATGTTTGCTAGATCTTGATACATTTAGAAACAAACATAAATTATAATTAATATTAGTAAATATTCCGTGCTTAATGATATATATATATATATATATACAGTCTTCTTATATCTCCTGTGCTGCCCTATCATTCATCTCCGTTTGCACGTTCCATATAACGAGATTTATGTACACTAAATTATTCTTTTGTGATACATCCCTGACCCCTTACATATATATATATATTTACATATAATGCTTTCTCCACCATTCTCTTCTTCTCCCTCACAACTTAATAAATACTCAATTCTTTCGTTGATAATATACATCCCGTTGCAAACATAAAGTCATTCAATTAGTAGGATGGGTTGATAGATGTGTAAGAACTGTAATAACTAGTTTTGTTCAAATAAAAAAGAATCAGATTGAGCTCAAACATCTCTCGTAATTAGTTTACTCACCTATAACCAGTTACTACTTAATACTTGAATATACCTGACGCATTTTTTTTGACAACAACCCACTATAAGTACAAATACGTACGTGTTGAATCAATAGTTATTATAATGAATGGTGGCCTACCCATCCGTTACTTATAAATAGCAGGTTGAATACCAATATCTGTTTTTATAGCTTCCAGAAGTTGTGTTTAATCGCTGTTCTTGATTAGCTTTCTTTTCAGCTATATAATAAGAAGAAGGAGGAGTCGTTCAGTGGCCTAAACGAATAGACAGAAAAGTGATTAAAAGCGCTTTTAACATACTTTGTCCATGAACAACATTGGTTGCTGTCAATTTTTGTGTTGGGCATAAAATAAAAAGGCATCATAAATTGAATGATATACGTATGTAAGAAAGAAGATTAAAAGAAAAAAATACGTAAATAAATCTGCGGTACGTAGGAAAAAAAGATGAACCACTCGATAATTAACCTCCCCTCTCCCAAGCCTGTATTGAAAGTTTTATTGTTATTTAATCCCACTACATGAACTTAAACAAAACCAAACTCACATATCAAACATTGATAATAATTTATAATAATAATGGTTGGTTCAATCTAAGTTTCTAAGGTAAAGTATCAGTTTTTATGAAAGATAATGATCTAAAATGAAATGCTAATTATAGCTATTCTTATTCCAAATTGCAGTCGATGAAAGACGTATAGATGTACACTTCCACAAAAGATCGCGTTACTGGCTACTGCAAATAAGAAACAAACCAAAAAATAACCTGCTGCTACGAAATAAACTATTTTATTCTATGATATGACTATATTTCTGTAAGTGTCAGCGATCGGTTGACCAAAATCATACCATACTTAACAATAATAATAATCACCATACAAGATAATAATCATCACTTGTTAAAAATAATAGCCTGTACGTAGTTGTTATCGATGTTTTGTAAAACTAACATAAACCCCTCTCTTTGTGTTAAAACAATAGAATCATTATCTATTTTACTATTATTATATTCCGAGCTACATCTTTCACAATTCGATTAAGTGGCATTTATGACCTTTTTTTAACCATAACAGTACGAATAGTAATAGTACAAACTCTTCAATTCGTACTCTGAAGCTACATCCATCTTACATAGATCATATGATATCGAAAAAGTCATGTACATATATCAGTTGATTATGCTTAAAGAAAAAAGGTAACAGTGGGAGATATTACTTTTTTGGTGTTCTATCCAGCTCTTCTTACGCATCATTCCAAATAAAAGGTTATACTAACAATCAAATACGTATCACCAGAATGAACAAAAAAGAAAAAAGTAGCTCTTGTTAAACTATACATTGAAAGCAAATTATATAATGAAATAATGGGTACACATGCTCTTTCATGATTCAGTAATCTCGTGTTAACCCTCGCTCATTTTTGGCGGTTTCAATGGTTTATGAGAAGCAATTAAAAAATCTAAAGACAGTAATGTTACATACAATAGAAAAATTATCAGGTAAACACCTTACTCTGTACTATGATTCATAAATTATCATATTGTTTGATCATTAATACATATGACACTTTCTTTTTTTTGTTGGTTTATTTAGTAACATTCCTTTTGACGAGATGGCTTATCAAATACTGCCAAACAATCATTTTCAAATAATGCAGCCAAAGAGGGCTATGCATTATTTGTCACAAAAACTCCAGGTTCCCTTGATTTACTATTGTTGAAATAAGGAGTGGACTCAAACGTTATATGACTCTAGAAGTCAGATTAAAAATAATAAGAAACGTAAGTAAAATAAATATATATACGTACTCCTATATCTTTTTTGACAGTTCAAAATAACACAAATATACGTATACGTAAAACCATGGTTTTTTATTCTTATTATCTCACATGTAGAAAAAATAATTGCTCTCTTTTTTTTTTCTTGTTTTATGCACTTATTATGCATTACTTATGCAATATACAATTTTTTTTACAGATGACTCTCCTTGTTATATAGCAGCCCGTGGTGCTGGTGTCAAAAATAAAATAATCCTTGCTGCTAAGCATTTTCATGCTGCTGTAGCTGAATATATTGTAAATGTGACACAAAGAGGCTTGATCGTTGAAGAAGTTAATAATAGCAAGAATAACATACTTTTTTTTTTCTGCGCCTCTGTACAATGTATACAATCTTGAGCCTCTTTTTTTTAATAAAAAAAAAACAGAAAAAAAGAAACATATACCACACTTCTTTTTGGTTGGTGAAGGGGAATAATAGCTTTTTATGCAGATTTTGTTCCCTATTCTACAGGTGTACCGGTGTTGCATTTATTACGCATGTTCATCAGGTCATACATATTTAGTCTCCTTTTTAATGCACTCGTGCCAAATTCCTGTGAATCAATCTAAGTACCGTGGCGAATTACCTCTTCATTCAGCAGTACAACATGGACAATTAGAGTGATCAAAGTATCCATTGAACTATGTGGCTCTGATTTTGATGATTTTGTTCCACGTAAAGTTGATACACCACTCGACCTGGCAAAAGCCTCAAATGATCAGCAACTAGTACATAAACTATATCACAGGAGAAATAACTAACTAAAGAAATCTTAATTTATTTGGAATTAACTTTGACTCTCGGGCTGAATTCTTTTTCTTTTTTTTTTTTTTGAAGGAAGAGAAGGATTATCGTCCACAAATTCCAGATTTAAAAGGCTACTTGGTTAATAATAGTAGGAGTATATATAATTAAATTTCTATTATAATAAATTAGTTAATAATTGAGAACAAATAAAAGTAGAATAAAAATAAAAGAAGTTGTTATTCATTGTTCTTTTTTTTTAAGATCGACAAGAAGCATTTGCACAAGGAGCAACTTTTTTTTTCGTAAATAAAAGAGTATACTATACCTAAGGAGTAGCTTTAGTTAGTAGTAAGTAGTCTGATGCAATACGTAACTGAAGAGAAAGACAGTAGTAAACTGGACATTTTATTATATTTTATTACCTCAGCAAAGTATTTTAAACTTTTATTGTTATACTGGTTTATTACGTATTATTACAACTACTCCTCCGTTCGATGTCTTTGGTGTTGCGTACAATTACTCAACACCAGAACTTTTTTCAACCCAAAGAAATCACTTATTTGCTCCTTACGTATATTTTAAATTATTTCATCATCACCATATAATAATAATAATAATCAACCAGCATTATAATAATTTGTTTTTTTTTATCTCCTACTCTAAATCCCCCTCCCACCTCCTTGTCTTTCAATTATTCTTTACATGTTCTTTGATCTCATTACTGAGTTAGTTTTCTCTATTAACAGCATTGTGTCCTTTTATTATTATAATTGCTGAAAAACTCGTGTCTACTTCACTCTTTATTATTTCTCAATATTCTACTGCAATTCGGATGTTTTCTGTATAAAAATGGCAAAAAATAATAATAATAGTGCTGTTGGATGATCCGCTTCTCACGTGCATAGATATTTTATTGTATAACTGGTTTTTATTTTCGAGGTGATGCATTACATATTATTGTCGACATAAATGTATTATATGTAATATTCTCCTTTCTCTTCTTCTCTTCTTCTTTTATTTCAGAATATTTATGAATTTATCTATCATTCAGTAAATGGTTACTTGAAAATTGACATATTTGTTGCTCCGCAAGTGGCAAAAGAGTAAAGATCATTTTTTTAACTTGAAATAGCCATCACAACAAAGGTTCCTTTTTAGGTTGCTATACAACAAACAACAACAATCAACTTTTTTAAACAACAACGACCGATCGACAGACTAAAAAAAAAAAAAAGCTTCTTGAATTTATATTTTTATTTTCTTTCTTCTTTTTTTACTTACACTTCGAATTTCTCCTTTTTTTTTTCTTTTTTCTTTTTACTCTTCTACCTCTCTCTCTTTTTTTTCCCTCCTTCCTTTCTACTCTTCCTACTTTTTTAACTCATTGCCATATTTATAGATAACCCTTCTCTTCCTCCTATATACCCCATTTAATATACTCAGTTCTATATAATGCCTCTTCGTCATGTTACTGACCATTTGCGATCAAAATGGCGGAGATCTAGTAAGATGGACTTGTCCTCATCAGTACCTCATACAGCTACTGCACCACCAATAAAGCAACATATCAAACCACAACCACAAGATACCCCCAAAACAAATAATAATAATGATAATAATAAGAACAACAATAATCCTCCCTCCGGGCAGCAGCAGAAATCAACGAATAAAAAAACAACAGTAATACCGCCACCCAATCCAGATCTTTTATTACAAGGTATTGGGGAATATGTCTTTATTGAACCTTTAGGTCATGGTAAATTCAGTAAGGTCTTATTAGCAGAACATTATTTGACTGGAGAAAAGTATGCCGTCAAGGTAAATTTTAAAATTCTATATATATATCATAAATCACTATAGGTTATTGATATTTTTTTTTATATATAATAGATTATTGATAAAAGAGTTCACGATTATCGTATATTATCTCGTTTAATACGAGAAATTACATTAATGGAAGCACTTGATCATGAAAATATTGTACATTTATATGAAACTTTTGAAACAGCTGATTCACTTTTTTTAATTATGGAATATGTTCCTGGTGTTAATCTTGATGAATATTTACAACAACAACCTAATCGAGCACTATCCGAAACAGAAGCCCGTGCTATTTTTCGTCAATTGGTCACTGCAATTGATTATTGTCACTATCGTTGGGTTGTACACAGAGATTTAAAGGTTTGGCTTTTTTTTTTTGAAAAAAAACCTTATTTAATATCATTATATTTAAAACTTATTTTTTCTTGCTATTTTTTTTTTCTAGGCACCTAATATTTTACTAAAACCTACTGGTCAAGTTAAACTGGCTGATTTTGGCTTAGGAAATAGATTTGGATTACAACGCCTCAAAACTATCTGTGGTAATGATTGAAAAATAATAACAATATATACATTTTTGGGTTGTTAGAAGATGGGGGTTTGGAGGGGGGCAGTGAAGTTATAATTATCAAGGCTTATAATGCTAACATAAAGAGTTACACAAAAAATAATAGGAAGTATGTTGTACTATAGCCCGGAGATCATCACCGGCCAAAAATATGTTGGACCTGAAATTGATTGTTGGTGCCTAGGTATTTTATTATTCCGAATCACCGCAGGACACGAACCATTTGGTCATGCGCGCAGTAAGTTTATTATTATTATTTAATTGAGTCATATGTACACACAATGAACAATCAAAAAATAATAATAATAAAAATAATTTATATACAATACTATTATAGCTGTAGGTGAATTGAAAAAAGATGTTGTAAGCGGTAATTATCCTATGCCGTGTCACCTTAGTGAAGATTTAAAGTCCACAATCCGTAAATGCTTATCCCTGGATCGGAGGAAACGATTAGGCATACGCCAAGCACTTCAAGGCGATCCTTGGTTGAATGACCATGGGAAACTAGAAGATCCGTTTAGCAAAAATATCAATGTCAACGCTATCAATGCAGAAGAAGCCATTCGATTAAGAACAGACCGTGATCGTGCCAAACGACAGTACCTACGAGATATGGAAGATGAAAAACGAAAAGGATTACGTATTCGCAAAACAGTTATTTATCACCCTATCAATACATCTATTTATTTCACGGGAACTGGAACTCATTCTACTAACGTGGATGAAAACTTCAGTATGGTCGAATTAATGCGTGCGGATCTTTTCCAAGAAATCCGTGTCATTTTGAACCAAGTGCGACTAAGACCTATTCATCATATGAGCATGACCGATTTAAAATCCCCATTTTTGCATATTCTTCGTAAATTCAAGCTTCCAGAACAAGCACGAATTCGAAAAACCACATCAACACTTAATCTTTCTCAATTGTATAAACGCGTTACAAAGGACCAAATTAATTATTATACCATTGAATGCAATGTTCGTGCTGTTTCATCAACGACGGCCGTTTCTGGTTATTCTTCTACCTCAATATCGACAAATTCATTCGAGAATATTATTAGTAACATGAACAACAATAGTGATTCATCCTCTGTTCTTCCTCCAACTCAACACCAACAGCCTCAACTCATCACAAGTACCCCATTACTAGCATCATTAACAGCTCAACAACAAGATGAATATGAATTAATCTTGTTAGTACAATCTGCATGTGAACTACTAGGTATTACATACAAGTATCAATCAAAAACCCAACTTGAATGCGTCTTGACCCTTCGAAATTATACATCTGAACAACAACAAAAAAATAATCAACGTCAACAACATCATAATCAAAAATCTACATCCACCGTTCACAATCAAAAAACATCTCATCATCATAGTGTCTCACGCGATAATTCAGATGTATGCTCAAGAACATCTGCTAATAATGGTAAAGCACATAATCAACGAAGACGTAAAAGCCAACTGTCACAAGATAGCGCTAGTAGCGATTTCAGTGATAATAGTTGGTCAAGTCGATGGAATCGTGGATTAAAGCGTCTTTCGCTTCCGTTATTATACAACCATTTCAGTAATACCAATCTTAATCAACAGCAACGAATATGGTCTAATTCGATTCAAGTCAATTCATCTGCTGCTCCTGGAAGTTTGGCAAGTACAGGTGCTGGAAGTACAAGATACCATTCTTCCAAACATCAACAACAACAGCAGCAACAGCAACAGCAACAAGGGTCTACTGATCAATTGGATTCAGAATTAGCTGACGATGGAATGTCAGTATTTATGGTAGAAGCATTTACCGTTCAGCCTAATCAATCGATGAAATCAGGAAAACGTGATCAACAACAAAACCAACGTATTGTCGGGTTACGATTTTCAAGTGTAAAAGGATCATCCAAAGTTTTTAAACTTGCAACTGGTTGGATAGGAGGTGTACTTAATTCAAATGTCTCATCAGCAACAAACAAAGAATTTACATCATTATCCAATAATAATCTTTTAAAATAATAATCAATTATAAAAATTCATTTTTGTTACATATAATCACAAACCCTCTCACTCTCTTCCGTCTGTTTTTTCTTCCATTCATCAAATACCTATTTAACGTCTTTTCCTTTATTCCACTTTCTTTTTTGAATTTTTATATACTTTTTTTTTTCTTGTTGTAAATATTATTATAATTATTATTACGTATTTTTTGTTTTTATCGTAACTTTTTTTTGAAATATTTAAATCCAAATAGTATTTTGTCTATGTTATTATTAGCAGTGTTGTATTTGTTGTCATTATACATATTATTAGAAAAACTCTTTGTTATGTCAGTATATAGCAATTTGTAGATAGACGTTGGTGACACAACCAATATACCATGGGAATATAATAGGAGTCGTTTTTTTTTTGTTACTACGGGGACATCACGTTATACATAGTAGACAAGAGAAAGACCCGGGAAGTAACAATGATTTTGTCATTTAACCTCATAAGTTCGATTCAAAAATTTGTTTTTTTAATGAGCTATCTATATTACTACAATGACTCAGCAAATACAATAATAAAAGTAACTAAGTATCCTATTTACTACTTAACCTACTATATGAATCATCACCTCTGCTGTTTAAGAGAAGTCAATAATGAATACTAGTTGAGTATTATATAAAAGTTTTTTACTTCCCCTCCACCACACAACAATTCAACACTACAAAAAAAAGTAAGCTGACTTTGTCGTACGATCGCATGATAGTACGCACAGTAATAAATATGTTTTATAATCTAAACTACAAGCTATGATTACCTCAAGTGTATGAGTTTACTAAAGGCGAAAATATATATGTAAATATTAATAAAAAATTGAGATTTTAATGTGTTAACCTTTCATGTAACGTTTCATTATTTGAACACTACTTATCGACATCAAAGATTATATCATAACTGCTCAAGATAGAACATATTAGATAATATTACTTTATATGATTTAATGTGCTGAGCAACAGCAGAAACCAATTACTATCTTCTGTATTAACGCACCGGGACTTTTTTAATTTCATAATCAGAATAGTAATCTGTCATTACGAGAAACCATATCAAGTCCGTGAGCCAATAACAAAAAAGTAGCGATTTGGATTTTATGCCGCTTATTTCATAATATATGCGTGTGACAGTGACAGTAACACTGCATTCAAAACATATGTATCTTTCTGTATTCGCTGTAAATGAATGATGGTGACCTGATCTTTCAGTCGGATTTTCCTCTTTCTCTTTTTTTTTTCTTTCCCTTCTCCAACTATGTACGGGACTTTTCATGCGATGAGCAATTGTAATTTTAACCTATCCTATTTTTTTCCCCAAAGGTATCAATAATAACATTTGCACGTATAAATCGAAAAATGGGGATTTAATATTTTATTATTATTATTATTATTATTATTAACATAATGTGTTTTTATTGGTATTAGTGACCTGTGAAAAAAAATTTAAGGTATGTCTAAATGGAGTAAATGCGTTATATATTTTTATATCGGTCGGGTTTTTGCTTTATCGAGATTAAGAATGATGAAAAATCCCTTTTCCTCTCCCCCAACCCAAAGTTATTTATGTGACACAGAAAAAATAAATAAATTGCTGAGCCCATTTGTTTTTCAATAATATTTACAATTGACAAAAAATAATAATTCTCTTTCAAATACATACCATTTATTGGTTCAATCTGAAAGTAAACATTAATAATGATCCTTCGGTTGCTATTATTTTTGAATATTCAAAAAAGAAATGTTTATATACGTAGTACAAATACTATAATGCAACATTAATCATGTGAATTATAAAAGATGTTTTTTTTAACAAATATTTTGAAACAAGAGAATATTTTCAATATCACATCAGAGACAGAAGGAGAAAGGGTCGTAACTGCACTATAAATCAATTAAAAAAATTATACTTGAAAAAAGTAATGGCGTCACATTATAGGTAAAGATATATGCCGAAGGTGCAATTCTTTTTTTCTGTGTTAGTTGATTCTCAAATCTAAACTTGTGGTATTTTGAAAGATTTATATAAAGTATGAAATATTGAAAATTGCTAGGTATCCTACCTTTAGTTGTTGAATAACACTATGTCAATTTAAAAAGAACATACAACAATCATAATGAGAGTGTGGTTCATATAACATAACCAGAAACATATTATATAGCAATGCGTTACCAATAAAAAATAAAAAGTTCTACTGTGGCCCAAAACTTATCTAGCTTTTTATTATTATTATTATAATATAATGATGATGATGATAACAGTGACAGTGACAGTGTAATGTTATTATTTATTTGTTGTTGTTGGGGGGTTGTCCTTTAAAAACAAATAAAATCAAATATAGCAGAAAGAACCGTCCATGAAACAATAGCTGAAATAAGCGAGTCGTCCCTGAGCCGATGAAAACAGAGCGGACAAGGTAGCCCCCCAGGAATAACCATGAAACAAGAACTGTAATAAGCAGGAAGAGTCGTAGTGTATGAATCTTTGAGTTGGAAAAGGTATAAAACACGACGTACCCATAGCAACGAAGTTGCAAGTAAAGGCAAGTACTAAAAGTCGTGCCATCCCCCATGACTGTGTTTATTTAGTACTCTGTGTTTGTTTGTGCCATTGGTCTTTCTTTACTACCCTGCCCTGCAAGTTGTGCCTTTGCATAAATAATATTTTCTCACATATAATGACGTTAAAAAAACCGGTGCTTTTGTTTCGTTTTGAATAATTTTCAAAAGTATTATGATAATGAATTACCTTATTCAGCTTATGACAAATTAAAAATAAAAACATCGTACATTTATAGTATATATAGAGTATGAAATTACAACAGGGTCTGAATAAATATTATAAACAATGCGAAAGTTGATTAAATCTTTTTACTAAAGGAAAATTTAAAAATAATATAATTGTCAGTCGTAAAAACCATAAAATAGGCACAATATCTATCAAAAAAAGATGAAGACCAAATGTGTATTTATAAGATAAGCTATCCCTCAAAAATCATATTTGGAATTGTAATAAAATGTATAAGTCAAGTTAACATACATATCGTGTACTTCCATTAACCAAAAGTATTACATACTTACAATAGTAAAGGGGGGGGGAGTTAAGTAAAGAATATTTTTATCATTAGTTACGTACCTGATAAGTAAAAAAAAATTATCATCTATATACAAATGTGATTTTATTATTATGAAGCCCGTATATCATAATATCAAGTATCAAAACTGCAGGATAGTAAGGCATGACCGAAGACGACCATAGGATAGCACGACTTTTGGTTGCTGTCAAATTAAAAGTCTTTTGTCGGAGAGGGAAAGAAAAAGAAGAGACCATGAGCATCTTGAAATCTCGTCTCTCAGTATCTTCTGGCATAGTTTCATTACATTCAATCCTCAATATGTCCAAAAATTTACTAGAAAAAAATTGGTAAGAGGATCAAGGAGAATAGCGATTTATTTGGAACATACGTAATATTGTAATAATACTAACGCGATAGTTGGTTTATTTTTTTATTATATAAATAAGAATCATTTCAGAAAATGGATTGCCAAGTACGCGGAAAGCACGCGGATTGAGAAATGGCAGACAGTAAAGTAGGTTGAAGGAATTTGTAGCGAACTCGACATTTGCTCTCCTGATACAGCTCTAGAAATTATTAAAACTGTATACACCAAGGAATTGGTTCGATATTGGGAAGAAAACAAGACAAAATTGTCGAAGACTTCTCGCGGACTGCCTCAATGCTATTAAACACTATTCCCATAGAAAAAATCGTCAGAAAAATTTACGTGAGGTTGGTAGATGGATATGTTTATAGTTATATTTGACACTATTGTTTTCTGAATGATGTTTTAACTGGTGGTTTGAATGAAACCGTTTTAGAATGCTATGGACCTAGGCTGGTCTGAGGTTGGTCGAAGTTGGATGCTGCGGATTTAGCAAAGATGACCCATTATACACGAGAAGAAACGAGCAGTAGCATCGAATCCAGCTTTGAATGTATAGTCGATTGGGGGTTTTGGGGCTTGCTTCCAACTTGGGGGTCAAGTCAGGAACCCCCTTGCAGCTGTCAACAGTCACGGTGTTGCTACTCTTTCACAACATGATTTGATAGCTGCTGTAGCTGCTGCCGTAGGTGCGACGTCCACCCGTTGAATGACACGAAGCGAGACAGGGACCGCTAGTAACAATAATAATAATGCCAACGTTGACCTTGAAAATGATGACAATACTAGCAACAGTAGCGACAACGGCAGCAGCAGTCGTGGTATTAGTAGCAACAACAATACTGAGGGAGGTGGCGATAATACCAATCAAGATACGAGTATCAGTAGCAGCAACCGGACCACCCGATCTATGAAAAGAAGTGCAGAATTATTATTAAATTTGAACAAAAAGTTTGAGATTCTGGATTATTCCTTGCCAAGTCGAATTGATTTCTTGAAAAAGAATGGTAAGTATTTTGGCATAATGATGATAATAATGATAATAATGACAATAAGTATAATGATAGACTAAACTAATTATTATATTTGCTCAATATATTAGCAAAATTCAACGAAACAGTGATCTATCATTATTTTATGAAGGTTCTGAAAAGGACTATTAGTACATAAGGTTCCCAAATCCTTGATGAAAGAGCTAGGCGCGAAATTGAAATCAGCTTTGACACTAAAAGAACGCGAAATATTATCGAAGATGTGTGATGCCAAAAATACAAAAGATTTCGAAGATATTCGTCGAGAACTTTCCTTATTGAAACTATCATCAGAAACTCCGTTCATTGAATACATCCGAATTGCCATCCACCATATGTGAGTTATCTTTGTTTTTGTTTGGACTACCTGTGGTCACCATGTTACCCTTTTGTCTCATATTATTATTATTTTTTCTTTTATAAATTATAGGATTATTTACTATCTTCCAACTTATTACTTCAAGTCAACCATGAAGACTGGTATAGAACTAATGTTTATCCATTCTCATTTGATAATGGTTTTTTGTTGGATCGTGGCTTTAATCAATGAGGTTAGTATCAGTATGTTGAAATTCTAAAATCTTTATGTTTGCTGATGATGATATGCATATTTGTTATTTATAGAGCTGAAATAAAGTTATCAAAATAGTACATAGTCTCCGGATGAATCATGATTATATTACAGACAAGATGCGCATTTATTTTATTCGTGCATGATTTCATCCTTGAATTCAAGGATCAACTGCTAGAACAGGTTATAGGAATTTAAAATAGCGATCAAATTTTATTTCTTGAACCTTCAAGGATCGAAGGGTGAAATTCAAGGATTGACTCTTAAACATCCTATGATCCTTTGTTCATCCTTAAAAATTAATTTTTTAAGGATGGAATTGGGCATAGTGAAATGCGATAAGCTACGTGTTTCATTATTAAAATCATTGGAAAGTCGTGTTGCATTAAAAAGTTTAGTTGATGAGGTTGAAGCCGTCACGTCGCAAATAATGGTTTGAAGATAACTATACGAGGAACAAAGAAAAATGGCAAGGATTACATATATTATACCAAGGCCGAGGCACAGCTTCCGGCAACAATTGAAGACAACCGCGCTTCACTTGCTTTCTATCTTTATACAATAGTATGTTTGAAGGAATGTGGAATATTTTATAATAATCTCTCTCTCTCTCTCTCTCTCTCTCATATCTATATATCAAATCAAGATGATTTGATAGTAACTTTTTTTTTGCATTTGCTTTATTAGAAAGGCATCATGGTTAATTGTATCAAAGCACATATTATTCAAGAAGCGAAAAAGACATCCAATGCTCAATTTCTCGAGTCCAGGATATTTGTCTGATAGTCCGAATAAGAAGGATACCGATAAGAGGAGAACAAGATCATGGAAAGACAAATCGGAACCCTTATTGAATTATGAAACGCGTTGACGAAGACAAAAGGTAGTCAACAAGTTGTATTTCATGAGGATTTATTTCAAAAAAGAGATTTTGAATATTAAGTAATGCATGTATTAATGCAAAAATAACTCTGTGCCATTTATTGTTGCCAATTTGTCTTCTCTCCTTCCCTTTTTAATTATATATAATTAAAAACTACTTAAAGGTCGACCCCAGCACCGGTGCTAAAATAAAATAGAGCCCGCAATGTATATCCAGCAGTGGTTGTAAACTGGTGGAGAAAAACCATTAAAACGAATGCATTTGGAATCTAAAATAGAAACAGCAATACCTCCACTGCTGGGGTTGGCCTTATAATTTTTCTTCTCATTGAATATATACTCTCTATCAACACAAAAAACACTTTAATCAAAATAGTAATAGTCTATTATCAATTAAATTTCTTTATTAATGGATAAACATACGTACTAAATAATTAAAATTCTTAACGTTGACAAATGTATGAATTTATGTATGGCTTGCACACGTGCACGTTGGGTATTATTTCATAGTGATGGTAGGAGTGTTGCATTTAAGCTGTGTTGTTAAGTTGTTGTGTCCATTACTTCTAAAGAATAATATAAGCATGGATTCTGCTAAATGATAGATGATGAAAACTTTTTATAAATAATATTGAAATCGATCAATTCTGAATCTGAAGCAATTTATTTTATTGAATTACATTATCAATATAATTAAACATCACTTGAACATACACCCGGTTCCTACGCTGGCATAAAGATGAACCGAGAATATACATATATTTAAAATGATTTTATGGTAAAATACATACTTCACTTGGAAAGACGGAGCTATGATCTCGATTATACTAATTTCTTTTTCAGAATTGAGATCTGTACACTTCCATATCATGTAATGTAAATTTATGGAGTGTTATGTTAGAATACGACAGTGTATAGTGCCAAGATACACTATAGATACTGTGGGGAGCTGAAATTACAAGGTACTTTACGTGTCTTTATATGCATCAACCGTGGGTCATATAAAGGAACTCTGGTCAAAATTAAAAGCTGATGTCAAGTGCAAGTTTCTAACAAAGATAGACTCTTTGACACTACGCATTACTGGTTCTGCCAAGTATGTTACCGCCAGTGACTGCTGAGGATAGATAAAGTACACGATATCTTCTTTAAAACTGCCTCCTGGAAGAGCAAACGAATAATCTGCCAATTAATTAAAATGACTACCAGGTTATAAATTCCTTGGGTGCCAACATATAGAAAAGCGCACACAGTTGCTTTTTCATAATATATTATAAGTCAAACGTCAAAGTAAAACTCACCTAAAGCCAAATTGGTAAAAAAACTAAATGCCAATCTAATTTTCATCATGCGCCAAGTTAAAAGTCGTCCCAACGCAAAATGGAGATCGGTGTTCTGCCAAGTTGAAAAGTAAGGTGCGCCAACCGTTAGTGAAAATCCTGGTAATCTATTCCCTTTTCATGATATCTTTAAGAATGATGAAGGTAACTCATGTGCTAATATATATATACTGGTATTTAATTAAATGTTTACTTTTTCGTATGTAGCATACATTATGCGTATTAGTATGTACGATTGGTAAATGCAGCTGTCATTGTTTTCAGCTTAATAAAAAAATAAAAGGTTTTTAAATAAGTACATTTGTTAGATGAGATGAAATTACACATAAAAAAAAAGTTTGAGGGGTGGCGCTAGATTTTACAGGTTTCTGAAATTTATTATTATTTACATTATTTAGATTATAAATTGTTGTACAAAAGCCATTCCTCATTGCCTACATCAACCATAACATATTTTTTGCGGGTTATTACAGTAAAATAAATATGCGTAATCTATAATGAGCGAATTTGTGATAGTTTTTTTTAATTGGCAAAGTGAATTCACTATTGTATAAACATAAACTGTCATTCGTTTTTTATTCCTATCTCTATTGTATTACAATAATCACATATTGTTAAATCGGGTATCACCTGCAATGTTTACTAAATACTTAAAAACAAGAATTAAGTTGTCGTTGTCGTTGTTGTGTTGTAATAAATGTAACTAAACATTACTCAGGAGACAACAGCACCAAGAAATTTTTTTTTCATTTGTCTATAATTGTCATTTTAAAATACATATAAAAGTACTACTGTAATCCAAACTAGTGGTTTTTTCCTCGTCTCTTTGTTACATTATAAAAGAAGAACAGACAATATTAGTCTGTAAAATATATAAAAAAAGGGGACAAGCATCAAATAAATGGCGTTTCGAACGGAAGTAACATTTAAGAGTGTCAAGATGTGAAACGCAAAAAGCCCGAAGAAATTGGAGGAGAGGGGGGGGACAAAAGGAAACAAGGGGATTAACGTAACACAACGCTAGAACTTCGTACTTTTTTTTATATAAAAAACGTAACGGGATCTTCGGCTCCCACACAGCATAACACCAATAATGCAATTTTTTATAAGGGTCTAGAAGTAAAGAAATCAATTTTTCCTCTTCACTTTTTTCTTGATTCCTGCCTCACATGATCAGGTGGGAAAAAAAGAAACCTATTCTCTTTTTTATCGTTTCTTTTTTGTTTGCCTTTCATATTATACATTTATATATACATATATAATAATACAGACGTTTTTTGTAACCTTTTTATTTTTTTTGATGGTATCACAAGAAAAGGGCATAAAGTTGGGGGTAGAAAAGGGTAAAAAAAACAAGTAGTACAGTAACAAGTAAAATAGGCGGAAAGGAACAAGCTTCGGCTCGGGTCATTGCTTGGTTGGTTCCGTTGTTTCTGTGGCTTGTTTAAGTTAGCGATCGCATGAGTAAACTTTGCTAACCAAACCAACGTGGGGTAATAATAAAAAATCTCACACAACTTGTTTATATGGTTTCCTAACAAGAAGAAATGTATTTTTTTATTGCTTTTAGGGAAAGGTTGAGCTCACAAGTTATGTTATGCTATATAGGATTATATAGGATAGGATATTATTATAACAATAAACAACAGCGGTGTACGTAGTAATACTAATGATAAAAGTAATAGTGATAATGATAATAATGATAATAGTAATGATAATGATAATAGAAACAATAACTACAAGATTATTTTCTTTACTTAATTTCAGACATTAAAGGGAAAAGAGAAAAAGGAGGAAAAATAAACGCTGAGAAAGTAAAGAACAGTAACCTAACTACAAGATTTATTTCGTCAACATTTGGTGTGAAACTTTTTAAATGAATCATTTCGTCACGGCGCAACAAGAAAAAAGATAAATGTCATTTTTTTAATTGGTATACTGCAGGCACGTATATTTATGATAATGCCTAGAAGAAGAAATTGTAATATGATATGTATTGTATATATAAACATGCCTACTAAGTCAGGATAATAACAGATACCAGCTTTTTTATTTGCGTATTTGTACATTGTTATTATTAACATCAGCATTAAATCCATTTCACCATATTAGCAATCAAGATATGCAAACACACACACACGACATATTGAATTTTTTTTTTTTGGCGGGCAAAGTCTTAGTATAACAACAAAAAATCGGGGGTGTGTTTAAAGAATGGAAAAGTGACGGGGAGGTAATTCTTACACAAGGTTACAAAAAAAAAAGTGGGGGGGGGAGGAGATGTAAGTTAGTCAAGCGATGGATTAAAACAAAAAGTTTTTAATTGGGGGGTGTAGTGAAATCAAAGACGGCGTAATAAATTGGTGGTGGCTAGAATAGCTTTATTTTGCGCGCGCTCGCGTTCTAACTTTATCGCATATTTGTATTATCATAAGGAAACGTAACAGAGAGGTCATTATTAAAGAACAAACAAGAAGAATAAGAAGAAATACTAGATCCTGATACGAAATGGATTTTTTGTTAATTGTCAAAACCCTAAAATAAGACTGACCCACTAACTCAAAAGCAGGGCCACACCCTCGTTCTCATTCACTAATACACCAAACCGTCAATCGTCAGAAGGTCTCCATATAATATACACACACATACTGTTGTGAGCCCAAACAAAAAAAAAAACAAACTTTCTTTTTTTTTTCTATCTTTTTTTTCTTCCTCTTTCTTTCTTTTCTTTCTTTTCATATCTCTTTTCTTTTTATATACAAATATATTTCTTTTCACCACTTTGGTGTTGCAAATGACGTCTAATAAAGGGTACCGGTGGCATTCTTGCTCAAAAGAAGATTTCCCATTTAAGCGACATAAAGTACCGAAAGCTTGCCAATTATGCAGACAAAAGAAAATGCGTTGTGATGGCTGTGAGTTTTTTAATTTCATAAATGACAATTAGCAAAAACTACTTGCCTAATCTTTTATTTCTCCCGATCTTTTTTAATAATTAATAAAATAGTGATCCCGTGTGCCAGGTGTATTCAACATAGTTTAGAGTGCAGTTATGAAGACGACGGGAATCGGCGTCAACGGACCGAACATATCAAGGTCCAAGATGACGTTTTAAACAGCGACGATGGTTGTAATAGTAGCCATAACAACAGTACTTCATTTGATGATGATACAATGGACCATACTACCGCCTCTAGCACAAAAATTGCCACAAAAAAAAATGAGCGAAATTCTTTAACCGGGGAAAAATATACCACTACATTATCATCACCAGCGCCGCAGCAACAGCAGAAACAAGAGCAGCAGGAACAACAACATGAATATAAAAGATCAAGCTTGAAACGAATATCATTTTCAAACGATTTATATGAATCTATGCGTCAAAACGGCACAAGTGTCATTACTAAAAGTTATTTACTCGGAACACAATTGCCTCCTTTACTATTTGACTTTTTCAACTTGACATCTCAACCTTATAAAATCTGGCTTCATTTTATAACACAATTCAGACAGTTTCTGAAAGTGAATAATAATAACCGCAATACCAATAACAACAATAACGCGATTCCTGATAATCTTTCCAAAGAAATCATAAACTTGTTTTCCAAGTTTAATTGGCTATATAGCACCATATTTAACTTTACCGTGTTACATAGTGCAGCTGCACCTGCTTTGACGCAATTATTTTGCAACACCCCATCATCATCATCATCATCCAACAATCCCTCCACTAGCAACAACAATGTTACTTCCACCATTTCAGGGTTACAAACTCCAACAAGTAGTAGCAGTCCGAACAATAATACACTTGATTCTAATGGTAATTATATTAACAATAATAATTATATGGAACAAACAATTGTTTATGCGATTCACGCATTAGTATTCCATGCTGCCTTTCAGTCACTTGCCACCAGTTGTCAAAGTATTGCATCCAGTTTAGAATACCATGCGGACTTATTTTATCGAGAAGCTCATCGACGTTTTTGGGACGCAGCACTTTTGGTGGATAAGAACCGGTCGCTTGATACCAATGCCTTATTACAATTAACACGTGTTTCTGTATTACTTGTTCATTATCAGTGTAGTGCTATATGTGAAGAGCAAGCTTATATGACTCTGCGCGTTGGAATTGGATATGCATTACGATGTGGATTATCAGATATCATAAAAACAAACAGCACTAACGACTATGTAATACAAACCAATGAAAAAAAGCGATTGAAAGCATTGTATCATATTCTGGATGCTTGGAAGACTTGGTTCTCATTTTATTTACATCGAAACGAATGGCACGACGATGATAATCAAATACAGCAATCATATTCGCCTAATAATTCTAACAACAATAGTTTGAGTACAACTACTTTACCAAAAATGAATGATCTGGCCGCAGGAGATAGTAAAGGATCAAAACAACGATGGGCTTTGCAAGTGGCTGATACATACACAGAATTCTTGAAGCGACTATCTAAAAGCAACATGAAATATTCCGAAATTAAGGTAATAATTATTTATTATTCTGGCCCTCTCTCCTTTTTTTTTTTTTTTTTTTTTTGCGTAATCTGATCTTTTTCCTCTGCTATACAACAGGAACAACTAAGCGTGCTTCGCTCTTGGTCCACGATTCATGGTCAAGGGGATCTAAGAAGCTCTGGTCAAGAGAAACAAAGTTACTCACGACCATCAAATATTAGCTTACCTGCTTGTATTTTATCATTATACCATCACACCTTAACAATTCAAGTCTTTTTTTGTCAAATACCTGCATCGTTAAGTTTATTTCGGCGGAATTCAAGTTCATTTTCATCAACACAGGATAAAATTAGCAACGACAAGATATTATTTCGCAATGTAATTTTAGATATTTGTGATCAAGCAGCTGCTGATATTGTACATATTATTGATGATCTGACAATGGACTATCATTCATTACCTGGTGGAATAACAGATCAAACACGCCAACAAGATCCTATTGTTCATACCGTCTTATATCCCTTGTGTCTTGCTGCTTCTATTTCTGTATCTTGTCTACGGCAGCGTAAACCACTCTCTCATGGACTAAATTATAATAATGGTAAGAATAATGATGATGACCAGGTCGACCATGAGAGTCAAAATCAACATCGACGATCACAACGACAGCAACAGCAACAGCATCAACATCTTGGAAACAACCAGAAAAACAAAAAACGCCACAGTGCACAGCATGCAACTGAATCAGTTGCTGTTGTGGCTACAACTGCAGCAGCAGCGGTCAAAGGATCTACTGAACCAAAGGCAGTGACGCTTATGCCAATTTATAAGTTACAACGATTATTAAATCCAATTCGTTCACAAATTGAGGTTGCAAATGTATTTACAGAATCACTGGACGAAATTCAGGCTACAGCGGCTGAAAACAAACCAACCCAGCAACAAATACTAACGGAGAATCCTGATAATCGTCGTTTTATGTCCACCCCATCTACAACAGTAACGACAATAACTCCAGCAAATACAGCGACAAATAATAACGGAAGTCATTCTATGGTAAGCAGCGCAATTGGTGCTACTGTTGTCTTCAACCCACAATTCCAACATCCTCCTGCACATACAATTACATCAATAACAAAATCATCCACACGATTTAATGATCATCAATGGCCTGAATCACTTGGACAATCATTCTCGGATGAAAATTTATTGAACGAGGCGTTACCATTACAAGGAGGTACCACGAGCGGACGTGGACCAGGATTTCCTCTTGATCGAAATGATATTGATCGGGAACAACTGGAAAAGTTATCACGTAAAAAAGATCTCCGAAGCAATAGTAGCAATAACAGTGGTAATAGCAACGGAACAAATATGCAAGTAACAACCATGCCTAGTAATACCACGGTTGACATGTTCAGAACAAGTGCTTCATTTTCCGAAGCAGCTGCAGCTGCTGCTGCTGCAGTTGCTGGTGGAAATGCACCACCAGCATTTTCATTACGACATTCTTATCCAGAATCGTCGGATGCTTATCCCCTGGGCACATCGAATGCCATGCATAGAAGACGAAACACTGTGGCAGTACAACAACATCATCAACAACACCAACAACAACGAACGTTGCTAGCTCATAATCAAAAGCGCCAATATGCACAAACAGTAACAGATTATTCAAACATGGATATGGATTATCAGCAACAAGTAATAACACCAAAACGAATGCGCACGGATAGTGTATACAGTGATCAAATGGATATGTTAAGGACGGATCGTCATCAACATCACCATCAACACCATCATCCAAGAATCTCAACAACTGCAGCTGTAGCAGCAGTAGCAGCTACTACACCTACCAATGGAAATTTTAGTAGAACGCAGCAACAAATGTCTAATAATTTAAGTATGCAAGAAATTCATGATCAATCCGGAATAGCCGTGTACACTACTGACTTTTTGTTTATGAATTTGGCGGATCCAGTTGCAACAGCAGCAGCAGCAACCACTAACACTTCGTCAGACCCGAATATCTATCAGCAGCAACCATCGTCACGAGTACCGACTATGGATCGCAGCAATAATAACAATACAATAAGAAACGAACCACCAGCTACTCCAGAACCGTTTACTTCCAATGTGCCAGGAACGTCAGCGCAAACACAAGGGGTAGCAACTGTTACTTCAACGACAGGGGGGATGGTGAGTAATATTACATCCAATGCGCCCAAAGTCCCATTGCTTCCTGCTCCTCAACCCAACTTACCATCTAACAAAGGCTGGGCCGCTCGACCAAAGGATTGGAATAGTGATTTTCAGCAATCAATCATTGAAACGCTCCACAATACAGGACAGATGAACGTAGAAGCAGGATCATTTGGTCCTGGTATTGTGGATCCATCCTCCATGAATATCAATATAGATCCCATGACATCACATACAACCCAACAGCCTGCTCTAAATGATAGCAATAGTATGTTCCTTTTTTTTAACATGGAGAACCAGCAACAACAGCAACACAGACTAACGCATACATCTCATCACCACCAACAGCAGGGTGAATGGATTGGACAACAGCAACAAAATCCATTACATACAAGGTTACATACTAACATACAGAAGTCGCGTCATTCAGTGGATACCAGGCGAGGACAGCAGAAACAGCAACATTATCAGCAGCAGCAACGACAGCTACAGAGTAGAGTGAAATCGCCACGGGCGTCATCATCATTGAATCAGCAACAGCATCAAGCACCTTCACTTTCAGAACCAACAAGTTCTTCTGCAAGCGATGGTAGATCCACTTCTGCGTCTCCTGCTATGTTTGGTCAAGAAGCATGGATAGATCAAGTGTCTAATCAAAATAAAATGGCAGTAGATGTAATGGCAACGAATTGGAACTGATAAGTTTCTTTTGTGCAATTGACCTTTATATCTATTTAATATATTATAATAATTTCTTTTCTCTTCCTCCTTCCCCCATCACTTTTTTTTATCTTATGTAAAAACCCTCGCTTGTGATTTTATCTTTACTACTCGTGCATACATTACCACCACTGCAATGTATATTTTTTTTCTTTTTTTTTTCTTTTTGGTATTTCTTTGTTTGTTTTACATTTAGTTTATATATTATTATTATACATATTCCAGCAATTCAGCATTATTATCTCAGCACACATATTATATCTATATATCTATATATATATATATATTATACAATATCCATAACACACGTACATACACACATATATATACACAATTCACCCTGTCCGTTTCAACATAATAATGATATTATTATTTACATCTATATAAAACATTTAACATCTTATTTTATATCACTCATTATTATTCGATATTATTCGCGTGTGTGGTTCATCACTGATAATTATTAGACTGCATCTACATACGAAGGTAATGCTTTTCTTTATATATCATATGTTGTACGAAAATAATAACTCTTGTCGGTGCTCATAGCAAATTCCTCAAAAAAATGACTGCAATTACTATCATGCGTTATGAAAACCAACTTGGATTTATTTTTTGCTACTACTGTACCCAGATCAAGTTATACGTATATGATATCCACCAACCACTCCACACAGAATAAACAAAATATACTGTAAATGTTATCTCTATTAAGAGAAAAGAAAAAGAATAATGAATGAAAATATAAAAATATTTTGCATATTTCTAGTTCTGGTAAAAAAGTCATTCCTATTACCTTCCATAAAATGATGCTGGTTTCACGTTTTCCAAACAGGGGTTTTATCAAATGTGTCCCTAATACCTTTTTTCAAGATATTCAGTTGCTCAAACGACATGATAATCATGGGGATTCAACATATTATGTATTATTTATTTGATGCTTGAAATAATTTCCAATATGGCCGAGGGAGCGAGCGACAGTTAATAAAGCTTTATAAAATAAAAGTTCCAATCGCTTTTTTCAGTAAAATACATACCAGTAGTGTTCCTTAAAATAAAGTGGTGCCAGCAACTTCAAAATAAATAGAGGAATAAAAAAGGCCATTAAAAATGTCTATTATGTAACGCGAATAGATATTGTGTGGCGATCTGAACTATTCTGTTCCGCTATGGCTTATTATAACTGCTAAGAATGAGTGTATGTAAGATGGAAGGTTATTGAAGAATTTACTACATCTAGAATTAACCCTTTATATAAGTTTAAGAGCATAAGATACCCTGGACATTGGTTTAATAAACACTAGAAATATAATTATGAGTATGAAAACAGGCCTTTTCAGTCACAGTTTCAAGTGTACACGACATCTCCAAATAGTTTAAATTGTCTCGTATCGAATTTCCCGAATTTCTTTTACGGCTTAAACATGTCTTGAATCCCGGTTGAGTTTTTTCCCTGATAATTCCTCAAATAGAAATTATTGTTGGCTGCTAAAACACATTTTTTGATAAAGCTGTTGAGACAGGCAACCACCGCGCATGATTTTTTTTTTTTGGAACCTCAAAAGAGAGTTGGTTCCTCTGGCCGACCGGACTTTTTTGCTGGAGCATTCTCTCTCTCTCTTTTATTTAATTCTATTTGTTCATCATATAATACATTTTATCCACATGGTACAACTGATTGATCGAGCCATTGATAAGGCTGGTCCAGTATTCATTGCAGTTGCTTTAATGCTCATTGATATGAGTGCATTGGCATACTATCTTGTCGTATTCCCATATTCACATGATTGGTCTGAGGCATCATTTTTTGGCAAACTGTCTATTATCTTCATTTTCATTTTTACTGTATATATGGTTTATTGCATTCATTTCCATTATTATATGGCAATCAAAACGCATCCTGGTACAATGGCCGAAATTTATGCGAAAGAATCAGATCATCCTCCAGGAGCCACTATTTCAGAGGTATATATTTATACAAATCAAGATATATACTGTTTTTAATTGTATTTTCATATAACGTTCAAACTAAAACATTGGATTGAAAACCTAAAATATAGCATGAAGTTCAAGTTCACGAAGTACTTCTTGATATGGAAGAATATTCGGATTGTCCAAAGACCTGTAAAAAATGTTCGTATATCTATTTTATTTTTATCATTTCATGATGTTTTAATAATATATGCAGTTATTAACTTTCTTAATTTACTAGGCCACCTGCCAAAACCTGAACGAGCACATCATTGTAGTGTATGCAATCAATGCATTATGCGCTTCGATCATCATTGTAAAGTTTCAAAGAAAGAGATAAAGAGGGGGAAGGATAGAGTAACATGGATTTTCCTTTTTAAAAAAAAAGTTACAAGAATTATATTTTAATGTTTTTAGGTTTTGTGAATCTAATTTGAACAATACTCACTTATTATTTAGGTCCTTGGATTCATAACTGTGTCGGACACTTCAATCATAGATACTTTGTATTATTTATGACTTATTTAGTGATATCTGCCGCTTATTTTGTCGCATTCGGCTGGCGTCCGTTCGTTGTATCATTAGATCTTCTTACAAGCGAGGTAGGATGCTTTTGTAAACACGGTCCAAAATTTATAGGGCACGTTAATACATATTTCATAGCGAAAAGAAAAATGGCTCATAATCTCTTAATGTATTTTTTTTAATAATATTATCTAATTTATTCAGTGGCCATATTATTTCCCTCGTCCTTTGATGGCATTTTCAATGATTCTCGCAATATGTATGGGCTTAGCAATTGGTAAATATCTTTAATTTCTTTCTCGTTTTGGGTTTCAATATAAAAGGATGAAAGAAAACAGTAACTAAATTTGGTCATGTATTCTATTGTATAGGTGCTCTCTGTTTATGGCATTATTATTTGGTAACTTTTTTTTTTTTTAGTTTTTATTACAAATTTAATTACCATAGTAACGAAATTAATTAACCATGACAACATAACGAATAAAATAGATTTTCACAGCACAAACTACTGTTGAATTTTACAATAACTATTATGACAAAAAGCAATGTAAACGACAAGGAGAGGTATTATAAAAACTTTAATTTATGAAGATGGCTGGTTACGAGAGCAAGGAAAGGAGAGAGGGATCGATGATATGAGGAGGCTAAAACAATACTCTAATTTTTTTTTGGCGTAATATTTTTTTTAGGTATTCATCAATATGTATGATTTTGGATTCAGGGAGAATGCTCGTCGCTTTTTTAATGTCTGCGAACAATTGTAAGCTTTTTTTTTATTAAAAAAAGATTAGAGGGAAAAAACAAAAAGAGTAAAAATTTCATCATATGATGTACACATAACTAAAATCTAAGTATTCCCGTTTAGCCCTTGGTATACCATTTTATACCCGATACCTATTCCACCAAGAGTAAGTTCGTTTTCTCTTTATACTACAGTATATTTTTAACATTTTTCCAAAGCTCTCATATCAATATTTTGCGATATTATTTAGGGGAATGGTCGAGTATTTGAAAAGTGCGAAGAATTTTACTTGTTGCCAAAATCAAGGCAACGTGAACAAATTGAAATGCAACGCGAAGTACAAGAATTGGAAGATGATAAGGATATATAAAATATATGGTCTAGTATGATTTATTGTCTCTGTCTTTACAGTGTATTTAAAATACATGCATTTCTAAGTATTTATATTTGCTTCATCATACTCCTTTGTGCAAAACTTTTTTCGTTTCTTTATTATTATTATTATTATTATTATTATTATTATTATTATTATTAAAACAAATGGATCATCCCTACATACACTATATTGTAGAATATTATTACACACACACATTACGTACTATCTTATCATTCAATAAATAAAACTATTCCTATTTCAATTCACTATAAATGTATTGCTATTAATTAACAATCCGAGAAGAAACAAAACTATGAAAAAGGAAAAAAGTTATTGATTAAAACATTGTATTATAAACATTTTTTTTTAAAAAAAAAAGAAAAGAAAAAAAAATATAATATATTATGACGCAAAAAAAGAAAGAGCCAAAAAAAACAAGATTGAGAAGAGAGAAAGAAAATGGGAACGCGAAAGAAGAAGAAATATAATGATACGTATAATATGTTCATATTATTGTCTTTTAACACCTGGTTTCGCATTGGAAGAAGACGTAGAGGAAATTAACACTATTTTAGATAATCGATTCATAGAAGAAAAAAACCGTTTCGTTACAGAAGGTTTTCGTTGTCGTCGTTGCTTTTTTGCCTCTCGTTGATGCATTTCGAATGATGTAGATTCATTATGCAGAGTGGGATTAGCCACAACAGATGGGGATGAAGGAAGCGGAGATTCGTGTTTTTGCTGATGAATTGTACTGCAATACGATGTGAGACCACTCTCGTCGCTACTACTAACACTATTATTGCTGTTCTTACTAAAGAAAGAAGGTCGACTACTGCTACTTTCTGTACTAACACTACAACAACGACTGGTCATTTTAATACTTGCATATTGTTGCTGTTCTTGTTGTCCTTCCTGTTGCTGTTTCACGGAAAAGTGCTTTTTCATTGTTGGATGGGTATTGTTATAATGTTTTTGCTGATGCTTATTACTATTAGAGGCGAGCATAGCGAGTGGTATCTCATCTTCTTTAGTGTCAGAGTTACTTTGTTTCTCTTCAGCAATAGATGCCATTTGAAAAGGTGCAATTTTTCGTGTAGCTTCATCATTGAGACGACAGCTGTCTGTCAGTCTTTCTGATGAACTATAGCGATGTTGAAACAGAGGCTTTGTTGGAAGTGAACCTTGATAATCATGAACACCAGATCTAACTATAGGTTCGATCGACTTATGAGTTACAATTGATGTACTTCGTGCCAAATTGGTTGAGCGTCTATAAGCACCTGTTTGTTGTTGTTGCTGTTGTTGTTGTTGATGATGCTGTTGCTGTTGCTGTGACATGGAAGGTAATGGTGGTCGTGTACCATAGTGAAGCTTCTGCTGAGGTGAAACAGTTAATTTCTTTCTTGCCAGTGGTTTTACTGGTGAATAATAATCCAATCGAGGTGAAATGCTATTATTGTGTTGAAACGAGGATGTTCTATGATAATGATGGTTGTGTGAAGAAGATGTAACTCCCAAAGATATTCTGCGATGAGGCATTATTCTCGTTGATGTAGTTGATGCTCCCATGGTAATATGCTTTCGTAGTGATCCATCCATGGATACTCGTCGAAAATGGTCTACATTACGATTATTAACTTCTATTGGGGATGTTGGAGCATAACGATGGCGAGGTGATGAGGAAGGTTGCTGTTGCGGTATTATTGTCGGAGGTGCTTCATAATGGTAGTGATACCCTTGTTTCTGTTGTCGCTGCTGTTGCTGTTGCGGGACAATGCTATTGTTACCATAGCGACAACCTGGTTTTGATATAGTGGGGCCACTCGAGAGGATTGATTTTGGTTGTTTTTTATGTTGGATAGCGGAATGTGTAGAACGATAAGACGGAGAAGAAGTCATAGGATGTCTATAATAATGTTGTTGCTGTTGTTGTGATGTCGAAAAAGGCTGGTCCTGTTGGCAGTTCATCATTTTAATGTTACAAAAGAGAAAAGTAGTACGTGTGTGTGTGTGTGTGTGTGAGAGAGAGAGAGAGAGAGAGAGAGAGAGAGAGAGAGAGAGAGAGAGAGAGAGAGAGAGAGAGAGAGAGAGAAAGTGAAAGAATATTAGGTTATAGAAAACAGTGATTTGTTGTAATAAATATGCTTGATTCAAGGGGGTTACTCGAAGAAAGAAGTGGGTAAAACTAGATGGAACAGTATATACCAATATGTCTAAAAAATCACTAAGTTGCGAAATTCAAGAGTATGGGTGACAGATGTGATATTATACTATATTATATATACAGTACAATTGGGCTGAAAGAAGGAGAAATTTCGAGGAAGGGAAATATGCATCACGAAAAAAAAATTGAAGGGGGAAAGGAACGTTTGCCTCTTTCTATCTCTCTTTTTCTTTTCGGTGATATATAATATGTAGTTGTGTATGTAATGTATTATGTAGAATATACGTTATGTACTACTAGGTGCGGAAACCCTATTTTTTTATTTTTCTTCTAATTCTGCAGAAGAGGGCGGATTTTTTTTATACATAATACTTGCATCCTGTGAGGTGGATGTCCCACATATATTCACTTATCAGGTCTATATTACAGCCACTGACAACCGTATTGAGCTTAAAAAATAAGTGAACTATATGCAGTTAATGTAGTACTAGATATACTTATTTGTTACAAAAAGCTGCATGTTTCTAATATGTGTACGTACTCGAAAAAAAAGAGATAAAGTACATATCCATACATATCCATATCCAAAGTGCCTATGAAACATAGTTGTAGTAATTCCTTTCGTACGAATACCACAGTGTATGAAACTGAATTTTCCCAATAAATAAATAAATAAATAAATAAATAAATAAATAAATAATAAAAACGGTATCATCGTCAATTGAGTGGCAAGGGTTATATTACACTCGCTCTTGTTTGCACATGTTTGATACTTACAGTATGTAAAGCATCTCCTTCCCTCTCTTTAATATCCCTCCTTCTCATATTTTTATAGTTACATCTTTTTTTTGAGTGCTTATACCAATAGAAAATATATGCGAGCTGATTGTTTTATATAATATGCACAATTGGAGATTATTCTTTAATATTAATACAATAAAAAACCTTATTTAATGAGATATGTACTGAACAATAATAATGTATATGAAATGTTACAAAAAAAAAAAGAATACGAGTAATTTGTCAAGTATTTTTCACAGTTGGAAGCTTTTTTTGGCGAAGAAAAAACAAGTGTTGATTGGGAAAATAAGTTGATTAAATGGCCCTCAATGACAAGTTTTTAGGAGAATGAAGAAAAGGAGGAAGGGCAAAAAAAAAAGATAGTAGAGGAAGTTGAATGCGCGAAGAAATCCAGCAGCATTATATTATCGTTTTTATGACTATGATTATACCCTCTCTCCCAATTGTTCTTGAACAAGTAACTGAAGTTTCTTTTCTTCAATAACCGGGCCACTTCCAGAACAAACACTTCTCCGTTTAATTTCAGCACACATTGAAGCTATATCAAGTTCATCAAATCTTGGATGGGTGCTCAGATAATCCCAAACTTGATCACCTGGAATCATTTTAGCATCAGTTAATGTAATTGGATCAGGTTTATGTTCAAATCGTTCGTTCGTGCTCTCTGCAAATTCCTCGTGTTCCCGCATTTCTTCATCACAAACACTATTACTCCTAGTTTGTTGCTGATGATGATGTGATTGTGGCTGTTGTTGATTAATATGAATTAGATGATCATGTGAAGACATCGGTGAAAGTATATCGCACGTAGATGATGTTGAGGAGTATCGATCGGACGCAGGTGGTGATAGCTCATTTATTGACGGTACCTCGATTCCTGCTTCTCGTAATTTGTTCATTGACACTTCAAATGCCATGGCAGCACCTTTCAAAGTATACATTTCAGTTTCCATACGTTTAAGCGTTTCTCGTAACTCGTTATTTTCCTTTTGTAATCGTTCTGAACTTTGAGTATGTGCTTCTTGCATATCCCGAATTTTATCCTCGAGTTCTTTGACATAACGTTCTTTACGTTCACGAAAAGCTCTTTGCGCCGCTCGATTTTGTTCTTTACGACGTTGACTCTAAAAATATAAATTTTGATTATTTAGCTATCTTTTATTTGTTCGCAGACGAAAGATAGAAATATTTTATCTCTTTTTCCTTAATTAATATACCTGATTTCCTTCTGATTTATCAGCTGGGGACGCCCGGCTCATAATCGAATCTTCTGCCAAAATGTTTATTTTAAGTATAAATGACTTTGTTGTAAAAATAAATGAATCAGAAAAGATCTCTTTCTCTCTCCTTTTTTTTTCTGTTTTTACCTTCACTATTTGTAACGCTTTCTTCGGAACCATCCTTATCTTAAAACAAATAAATTTAAGAAAAAACAAGGTGGTTAGCATATAAAGAGAACCACATATTTGTATTAAAAACATATAGATCAAACTTACGAGATTTGGAAATTTGAGGGTTATAAAAATCGCCCAGATCTTCCCATCTACGTTTGTCTGTATCATTTTTTGATAAATGGGCGGGAAAAGTTGTAAAATCCATGGATGCAGTTTGTTCCATTTTGTTGCTTTGTGGTGTTTGGGTATTATGTTTAAAAAAAAGAAATAAAAGAGAGGGTCTGAGGTTTCTTTTTTTGTTTGAAAGAAAAAGTTTCCTTTTTTGGCAATTAAGCAAATTCGCTGGATAAGGAACTCTATATTTAATATGAAACAATACCGTTACCCGAATGGTAAGTCTGATATATAAATATATATATTACTGATTTAAAAACACTACTTTGATTTGAGTTTAGGAGAACAATAAAAGTGAGACAAAAAACAGAATAATCTTAGTAATATATATAAAGAAATATGTTATCATCATGTACAAAAAAAGACAGTTTGCTATAAACAATAGTACAAATTATTTGAGTAGGCATATTATATACATATATATAAAACCGAGTATATAGAGCGTCTTCTTTTTTCTAAATGGCACCTTCAGAAAATGACCATATTCGCACAGAAAACTTTTCACGCTTGCTATCCTTTTTACGTTCATCACGAACTACAGCTACGATTTTATCAGTGTCAAATTGTAACCATTCCATATCTTGAAAAGGTAATGTATCATGCCCCACGGCTGTTCCATCAATCGATACAATATATTCGGTGCCGGGAATACGTCTACGCTGATAATAAGTAGCATGGTCATCACTATGGTTACTCGGGTCATCATGCATGAAAATACTATTGTTGCTATTGTTATTTCTTCTTCCAGAACATGGAACGTCCCATAATTTTATGCCAAATTTGTCGCCACTGACAAGTCTTCCAATCGATGCATCAAGTGCAAGTGCACCCACTTTGGATGTATGTCCATATAATGTTTGCGCAAAAATAATCTCCAATTTGTTGTTATTTAAAAATTGAACGTAGTACTGTTTGATAGTGTTGTTAGCATGAGCTGTGATAAGGTATGGTTCCGAATAACTGACGGCTGTAATAGGTTGTTGAGAATATTCTGATATTGGGGTGGTCGAACGATTATATGGTGATGAAGTAAAAAATAAATCTTCTTGATTTAAAGCTGTACAATGTCTTGATGATATCAATGTATCCTTAGATAGTATGATTTCCTAAAAATAAAAGAACACAATATAATGATTCTTAATAACTTCATTATACGATGAAAAAAAAAGCCAGGTCTACGTAGATTAAAACTAACTTGAACCCCAACAGTATATGCGTTTAACCCCACGGGCATCCCAAAGCACACCATAGCTCGCCAACGGTTATTGTCACCGTTACATCGATCAATTTCTACTGACATTGGATTCCAGCGAATATGACTTTTAAGCTCATAAACAAATCTTGCTGCTTGGTGTTGATCCAAGGAAGAATCAATACAAAATGCTGTTAATCTCATGTCTGATGAGCAGGTCAGTAACATTGGGTATGAGATACCAATAGATATAATGTGATCCCTTCTTCTTACTTTGGGAATATAAATCACCACTTCAGTCGCAGAACAAGTAGTGGAGCTATTACTATCAATATCGTCGCTAGTAGTAGAAGAGGAGTTGATGTCAAATGTTATCTCCCAAACAGAAAATCCACCACCAGTGTAACCAGCCACTAGTCGATGGATACCAGGTTTAGATGCTAAATCCAACTTCAAAGATGTGATTTGGTTGATATTCAATGTTGTTGTCTCAAGCTGTCTTAACATAATTGGCTGTCCACTATTTTTGACATTCCACACTTCAATCAATGGTACTGTCGTAGAGGCTATGTATAATATATCGTGCGCAAACTGAACATAGGATGAAGTTGGATTGTAATTATTATTGCTATTGCTGACAACTGTAGTATTGTTATCAGGTGGAGCCTGTTTTTTATCTTCTTCATCAACGTCAACATATGTCATACGGCAGTTTCCTAATTACAATAGTAATAATATAAAATGTTGATAAGAAGAGCTATTTTCATAAGCTCCTTTTCAAAATATTATATTTACCTGATCGCCAATTATGATTAGTTTTGTATATTATTTTCCATTCAGATCGTTTCCGTTTATTTTTGTTGCTGCTATTGTAACTGTCATAATGTGTCGCTCTTTCTTGCCAACGTTTTAATAATTTTGGATGTTCTTTCAAGTCGACTAATAATGGATTGTGGAACCGTCTTAAGAATAATAACTTCCAAAGCTATAGTATTTAAGATTAAGTATAAGATCTTTCACAATACGTAAATTGTTTGCAAAAAATAATTATAGTAACAATAATTCGATAACTCCATTATGATTATACAAATATTTACCAAATCATCGTTAGCCAGACGATACCAACTACTATTGACCTTCGCACATTGGGTGAGTTCTTTTGCTGATAAGTAACTAAATATATGTAAAACTAATTCGTTGGACAATAAAGCTTGTGTGAAATCCGAACGTTTATCATTATGGGATCTTTTTGTTCTTGTCAATGGATTATTTGATGGGCATTTTCGTTTCCTTGATAATAAATCTGTCATGGAGAATCGATTTTACAGGGACAAAATAAAACCAAAGCAAAAGTGATATAAAAAATGCAGGACCGGGAAGTAATCATTCCGTTTTTTTCTCTCGTCACAAAAATCATGTTTCAAAATGTTTGATGTAGATTATCATTGTTTCTCATAGAGGGATGGTCGATGTTTCTGTTGCCTGGAAAACTTAAACGAGGATGAATTTTTTTAGTAGATATAAAATAAAATTTACATGGGTATGGGTAGTACATATTATGATGCGTGATCTATAGAACTTATGGATACTGCACACATCATTTAATCATTCTATGGTGCAAATAATGCTTAACTTGCTTGCCGAAGGGAATAAAAAACGTGTGCCCCACTTTTTAAAAGTGGAAAAGAACATGATTTCATTTTTTCATCCCGCCATAACTCAAATCGAAAAGCTGGAATCATTGTCTTTATGTGTTATATAAGACATGTATATATATATATATATATATACTTATATGATGAAAGTACGGCTTCCTCATAAATCTGGCGATTATCCGAGCAGCTTTTTTTACTAGATCTTATTTGGTAAAAATTAGTGTAGTACAAAAACTGATAACGTTTTCATTTCCATTCAATTCATTATTTGAAAGGAACAGACAGAATATTCGTAACCTTTGTTTCTCGTGCAGCATTGCTACAAGATCACTAATAAATTTTTTCTACATATATATCTTTTTGCTATCCTTGATATTCTCACTATTCTAGATGCATCGACCAATTTCTGTATCAATACACTACGTAAAGAAAGCTATGTCTTTGGTATTTATAAAATATTGAGTTAGAAATTCAATGGCACTTCAATTCCGTCCTTCAAATGAAATAATTCTATACATTGATTGATCACATTTCTGAAAATAAAACGCTTATTCTTTCGTTCGGATTCACGGTGTACAACGAATCAGAAGAACATATCGTTTAATCCGCAATCACGCTACACAAGTTTTCTTTTTCTTTATTTTACACACTCAGAAACCCTGAAAAGAGAATAATCCGTCTCACGCAATCGATCCACTCTCATATATTATATTATATAGAATGTGATTTAATGTTTATTTAGAAAGAGAAAGAAAAGAGTAAGAAAAACAGAAAATATGGAAGTCGGACCGGTAAATTTATTCATTCATCATATTTTTTGTATATAAAGACTCTGTTATTTGGATCAAAAGAAAAAAAAAGATAAGAATAATAATTTTCTCATTCATTTACTGTATCTCATTCCTTTCATTTTATTGATTTCAACTCTTTCCTTTTTCTTTTCAACATCCACATAGAACATATTAAAAGGAAGATAACTATGAAGGCTTTCATTTCCGCTCTCGTTTTTGCCATTGTTGGAACTGTCATGATTGCTGCTCAGCATCAGCCTTATTTCATTACCACACCTACTCCTGGTGAACCTGTCAAGGCTGGTACTCCGTATGTATGACAATACGTAGAGAAGGAGAAAAGAAAAAGCAATCTTTAAAAAAAAACTTTTCAATTACTAATTATTGTTTTATTTTTCTTTTGTATGTCATTTACATAATTTTATATCGGATTTTTTAGTTTTGATCTCGGTAAGTGCTTGAATATATATTTTTAAATTACTGTAGTGATTATTATTATTATTTTTTCCTGTAAATTAGTCATACTAATCATCTAGTATATATATATACGTATAGTCTGGCTCAACGGTGCCGATGAACAAGTTACTATCCATTTGCTTCAAGGCAACGGTCGTGAAGGCATGCTTCCTACTGGTACTTCTGTCAAAGTTGATGGTTCTGATGGCAAGACTAAATTTGAGGTCAGTATTTAACCTATTTCCCAAAATTGGGAATTCCTCGTGGTATTACCGACTTTTTTAGTCAAGTGTAACCATTTGAACGGCATACAAAGCATTCTTGTCCGTACTTACCATCCGACATTTCTATTCAATCTATTAAAATAACAATAAATACATATAGATCCCTGCTACTTCTGACCCTAAGGGTAACTATGGTTTCCGTATTGACTATGTGAGTGACAAGGGCAGAAAGTAAGTTGTTCAATAATTATTCTTTTCATTATCAATAATGATACCAAAAGAATTATTATAATACTTTCAGCCTCCATATAACTAATATAACAACGTATCATTTTTTTTTACAATACATTTGTAATAGAGCCCATGCTTTTTCCATGGCTTTCCCTCTTGAAAATGCTACCGGTTCATCTTCTAACAATGATGAGGCCAAGAAAGAATCTGCTGCCCCCTCTGCTTCTGAAAACGCTAATATTTCCAAGCCCTCCGATGCTCAAGAATCCGGCTCTGCTGATAACAAGAACGGCGATGACAAGAAGGAGGAAGAAAATGATACTGAAGAAAAAAAGAAAGAAGAATCTTCTGGTACCACTGCTTCCTCTGAATCTCAAGAAAAAAAAGATGGTGAAGAATCTGTTGCTGTCACCTTCAAGTTAGCTGCTACCATGATGGCTATTCCTGCCGTTATTGCTGGTGCTTTCCTTGCCTAATTTTAATATGTCAGTCAGTTAATCGACTTTTTTGTCTTTTTTCTTTTAAACACTCTACTATCTCTTCCTCCTCTTCTTCTTCCATATTTTTCAGGTTACATCATTTATACACACTTATAATTGTAAGCCCCCTTTCCTCTTTTTCATCCTTACGTTTTCAATATAATTTTTTATGATGTGCTCTTAATATTATCGTATTTATTTAAAGCATGATAAATGTACAAGGTTTTCGATTTTTCTTCTTTTTTGTTATTATTATTATTATCATATTAATAAAATAAAATGCTGCATAAAATACAACTTTTATAAAAGACCATCGTTACGGAAAAGCATCATGTATTGGTATCCAGTATGTGCAGTGCTAAAATCATGATTACTTAATCCAACAAGTTCATAATCGTATTCATATTCACAGGATAACTGGGCTGTTGGTGGAACAACTGATTCTACGAATTCACGAAGTAAATCGGCTGCCATATTGGGCGCAGAACATGGTTGATAAGTGATCTGTTTATATACATATGAGATAGTTAATATCCTCTCTGTACAATATATATATATATATATAACTTTTGATAACTAGTTTACCTCCAATAGTAACCCTTTATATGTTGATCCTAATAAAATATTTGCCACTCTTAATGTGAAATCACCCACTTCAAAACTTGTCCCCTAATAGATGATCATTCATCCATTCATTTACATGTTAATAACTAACAGACAAATAATCAATTACATATAGATTTTTACCTCGATAACAACATTATGTCGCATAGCCCATACGTTTTTTAATCGAGATAGGATAATCTCTAATTCTTTTTCTGCTTCAACAACGACACTTCCGTCCACCATACAATAAACTTGACCTGGTTGTTGCCCCAGCGCGACTTGATACATTAGTTTAGAGTCTCTAGAGTTTTGTTGTTGGTGAAGTGAACTTTGCATCATTTGATGTGAGTTTCCACGTGCACTGCCATTTTGAACAACATCACGATATAATTTTACACCTAAAGACCAGGAACCTGTATTTTTGCCATGTAGCGATTTTGTGACATGTTCTTGAATATATGCTAAATCACGCATGCCTGTAGCATTTTTCCATCGGACTAAGCTTTTTTAAAAACTGTCTGATTATTATCTGTAATTTCAATTTTTGGTTTTCAAAAAGTATTAAAGAAAAGAATATCTAACCATGTTACAGCCATCGCGTTCTATTTTATTAAGTAAAAGAAAAAAGAAAAAATCAACCTCTTCGCCTCTTAAACTAAAAAAGTGATTTTTAACTGTAAAATAGTCTATGCAAAAATTTTATATTATAATGCAATGATATAATACATCTTATTCTTTTTGTTGCTTGGCAATATAACATATAATGGTTTTTCTTCTATTACAGTATATGCATACTTGTTTTTTTTCTTTAAAAAACGAGCTACTAATATTATTAAATATTATAATTATTCCTTCAAGCTAAAACAGATACCGTCGGCTATGAAAAAATTAACATGAAAAAATTTATTTGTATTTGATCAGATAAATATCACCTGTCTTCCTTTACTTTTAAGAAAAATATGGGTAATATATTTTCTCGGCAACAATCCGAGTCTACTCTTGGAAAAAGAAAAGCGGATTCTCATGAAGAAGAAAATGATTCAAAAAGAGCGCGTTACCAACCTAAAGAACCCGATGCTGGTATCACTGCTTATGTCAATGATTCGCTTCCGGGATTTCATGGAATCATCAAGTATAGGTAACAGCGACAAAAAAAGAAACCACTTGCTCGTTTTTATTCCTAACAGTAAAATTAACATTTTATTTAGAATTGAAGATTTCGTGGTACATGAAGTTGATCTCAATGGAAACGTTGTTACCCTTAAATCGTTAGAGCCTACTATTATTAACGAAAAAGTATATTTTTTTTTTCATAAATATCATAAACTATATAAGCAAAATAGAGAGTATGGAATATTAATACAGCCTTTTTTTTCTGTTTCATTATCGCTATAATTAAAAAGAAACGTAAAATCGCTGAAAAAACAGATGTTCTGGATGAAACTGCTTTTGATGCAGAAGTAGCAAAACTTTTTAATGAAGAATTTGCTACACAACTTCGTAAAGTTTTGAGAGAAGGATCTGAAGACAAATCTCTGAGTGCTTCTATTGAAGTAAGTATACTAAATTATGATTTCTGAACTGCAATTTACTCTTTCTCATGGATGAATTTAAATGGTGGCGACTCATTGTTTATTTTGTATTCTTATGTGATATTTAGACGTCCAAGGATAGCCGTTTTCAATTCTATCACCTTCTTGATAGGCATGTTTTGAATGACGATCGACCATTGGCACTTTGTAAGGATGGAGTACTTACTATTAGATGGGCGATTAATGAAGAAGAAAAAGGTAATAAAAAATTATTTTTATTATGTTTATGCAGAAAAATTTAGTCTAGGTAACACACAGACACACAGTGGTCTAATTATATAAAAATTTTGAACGAGTATAGCACGCGATGTGCCCCCAAATTATAAAGCATTAGGTGGCGAATATCTCCAATTCAATGTATTTAAATTAGGTATTGAAAGTTCAAAAGCGATCAATTTGATCGGAAAGTATGCAAACTTGAAAACTTCACGTATTGGAACTGCTGGAACCAAGGATGCGCGTGCAGTTACTGTTCAAACGATGACATCTCCCAAAGCAAGAGTACAACAACTAATTCTTGCTGAAGATAAATTGAAGCAGCATAATATTTATATTGGTGATTATGAGTATGTTTTCTAAAAACAGTATACAAACACACACACACACACACACACACACACACACATATATATATATATATATTTGCGTGTGTTTATGCACATTTATCAAAGTCTAATTTACTAAATCATAACATGTAGCTACGTACCAAACGGATTGACATTAGGTGATTTGAAAGGAAATCGATTTACCATTATCTTACGGTAAAAAAAAAAATAGGATAAAAAAGAATCATGCGGAATATATGTGTTTTGTCGAACTCTTACTTTACTTATACATGGTATATTGACACCTCTTTTCCTTTGAATGATGGATATGTAGGGATGTTTCGGGTGCCACTGAAGATCAAATAATTGAATCAATGGAATCACTGCGTGAACGAGGATTTATCAATTATTTTGGTATGCAGCGATTCGGAACAGGTACCATCATGACCCATGAAGTTGGCCGTGCCATATTAAAGCTTGATTTTGAAGAAGCCTGTGATTTGATTCTTAAACCCCGTCCCGGAGGTAAAGCTCTATAGTTTTTTTTGTCCATATATGATCTCAATACCCTAACAAACTTTTTCTTTTTTTTTTTTGACTCCTTTACAACTCACTCGTCTTCAACTCCTCATAATTATTCTACCAAAAAAATATGTCTCATTTGAAATAATAATAGAACGAAATGATTTTGCGGAAGCTCGAGAATTTTGGCAAAATACAAAGGATCCAAAAGCTGCTGTTCAGAAATTTCCTGGCCGTGGTCCTGAAAAGGCACTATTGAGTGCCTATATAAAATCTCCTGAAAACCATAAACGGGCGATTCAATCGGTAAAAAAAAATTATCCTATCTTTTTCTAACAAAGTTTAACCTATTCTTGTTATTTTTTTATTCAGCTTCCAAGAAATATGTTGAGTATGTATATGCATGCCTACCAATCCTATGTCTGGAATCACGTTGTATCTGAACGTGTCAAGCGGTTTGGATGTGATAAGCCATTGGTAGGCGATTTAGTGCTTAAACCTGCAGCAGAAAACAAGAGTACGACTGATCCAAGTACACTTAGTAATAATGCAGGTCGTCGTAACCAATTTGAGGTACGTAACGAAAGAGGGATTATTAACCAAACAATACGAAAAACATAGAGCTAAAATTACAGGTTTTCTTGAATCATATTAGCGAAAGCAACCTAAAGTTCTGACAGAAGAGGACTTAGAATTCTATACAATTGAGGATGTAGTGTATCCTGTCCCAGGGCACAGATCACAATACCCTGAGAACGAAATTGGAAAAATATACCAGGAACTCCTAGGTACTATTACTTTTTATATGATAATAAGAGCATTATATTGATCTCTGTAGTTTTTTTTTTGACTGACTGACTTACTATCTTCAATCTTACTAAAATGTTATATAGAGAAAGATGGCATAAAATTCACTCGTGCAGAGAATATTATGAAGTATGTATTGTTGATATATTAAAATTATTATTAATTTATTTGCTAAACTTGTAAATACTGTTTTATTGCTATTAGGGATTTAGGTGGCGATTATCGATCACTGCTAGCAAAGGCTAATGATTTAACATTTTCATTAATTCGTTATAATGATCCTGAAACTAGCTTATGCAACACAGACATTGATCGGATCAACTCTAAACCTGAACCACAAAACATAGAAGGTAATTGATTAATCGATAGAATTCTCTTTTTCTTTATATTACTAATACACTTTTTTTACTATTCTACAAAAGATGGAAAATATCTTGGATTACAAATGAATTTTACGCTGAAAACAAGCCAATATGCAACTATGGCATTACGTGAAGTATTACGAGATGATACATCATCAAGTAATCAAAAGAAACTTGTACATAGTACATAAGAAAAAAAACTATCTCAAGGTGACCAGTTTTTTTGCATAATAAATAGTACATAATCAATTCTAAATTTTTATTAAAGACATAATCCGCTATTTACATTATCATTTTTTTCTCAATGAGTTAATATTCGGAAAAAAATAAAAACTTGAGGATTTTGCCGCACTAAATCATATTACAAAGATTTATGTTCGATGTGCTCAAAGTGATGGATAACAATTGAAGTATTGATATAAAATAAATTATTTGTATCTTTTGTATTATGCATGTTATATACCATATGCATGCATTGTGAATGGTGATAAAAGTGTTATGACGATAGTAAATTAGGAGATTAGTTTTGGCGCGCTTCATTTTATTTTATTTTTGAAATTTCTCAATAAAACTAGATCATGGTAGTAAAAGAAAATTCCCGTTTTAAAATGATCGACATGTTCAAAAAATAATCACATTATTCAGAGTCATAAGGAGGGAAATGATGTGGAGTTCCTTCTTTATCGAACTTTTCCTTTGGGGGTGGGGGGAGGAAGTGGTCAGGGGGGTCAGAGCAAAGGCCTGTGCGAAGGTTTCCATGCTTTCTCGTTCCTTGTAATATGAATGGTCTGTGTATTCTATTTCATTGTTTTTATTGGCTTATCAACACTTACACACCTGAATTAATTTTCTCCCAGTATGTGCAAATTGATAATACCCTTTTTACTTCTTTTTAATTCACCCTGAATGTAATCAATCACGCACATGTAGAGCACAGAGAAAGGAAGTCCGTGAAATAATGAATATAGTAAAAACAAATATACCAACTAAAAAGGAACCGACACATACTATTAATCCTGAAAAATGACAGTGTTATTGCTGCAAGTAAACAAAACGAACTATATTGTTCGAGCAGAGTTTTCCGAACAACCTCATTTATTATCCCATTTAAATGTATGAATAAAATCTCAATGGAACTTAAATGTAATAATACTAAAATGATATGAAAAAAAAACACTATTGGTATTTCTACGTACTGCGCATAAAGATACACAAGTTGTCAATGTATAAAATCTCATATTAATACATATTCATTCGTAATAATCGTACTTTCCTAGCTTGCTGGAAGAGAATCTCTTCTATTCTTATCCAATAAAAGATTTAACTGATAATAATAAAGTTTGACAATCAAAATATTGTATAAAAAAAGTTTCTTTTATTTCCTGTTATGATGTTATTAGCGCAGAAATAAGAAAGCGAAGTCAGTGAAAGAGGCCCAACTAGCAAATAACGGAACGACATATTTAGTACACATGGGAAAAAAACGAGAGGAAGGGCCGCCGATCATTGTTGATCATATCTTTTTAGGGGCATTTAACCAAGAGGTGGACATACAAAGATTATGATCTTAGCAGTAAGAAGGACCTTGAAGAACAATAACTAAGAGCAATTGCTTATATTTTTTTTATTGTAGTTGCTGGTTTGAGAGTATAGATATACTAAATGTATATGAAAAATGTATGTGTTTCTTGATCTTCAAAAACAAAAATCAATTAACAAATACATGTATACATATATAGTGTATCTTGAAACCATATTTATGAATAGCAATTAACTTTTCGGTATAATTTTTTTTATTTATATATCAGCTTTATCAGTTAAAATAATAGTAATAAAAATATGTGTCATACTTGAGTACATGTCATGAGTGTATAATCAAATATGTATAAAAGCTCAATATGAAATAAAGAGAAAAAAAGGAGAGGGGAGGATTGAAGAAAGGGAATCCAACCAAAAGACATATTATTTGAAAGGGGCGGGGAAAAGGAGGAAGGTTTCAAAGGAGCATTACGTGTAGTTTTGTGTTAATTAGGCAAGATCTTAACCGTATTGGTGAAGATGCCGATGCAGGTGGTGATGGATTCTCCGAGGTTAAATCAGGACAATATTTATGTAGTGAAAGAAAACATTTTTTTGTAAGGGGCTATTATAGTAATGTGAAAGAACAAAAGAGAAAAAATCTTGGCTCATTCTGGTAAGGTGGTTACTAAAAACCATCCCATTTACGTATTATTTTTCTATTTTTTCTTTGAACACCCCCTCCCATTTTCATTGTAATTGAATCATGAATGAAAGATCGAAAAGAAAGTTGAAGATGTTTGTACTAGCCTATTTGTTGAATTCTTTGCTCATACCTTTCGATTTCCTTGAAAAAGAGCCAAAAAAGACACCTTTGCTTATTACACAATTTTGTAATCTTTGTAATAATACTATAATGCAATACTGTTGGTAAATATCATATGAATTAATTATTATTACTACTAAATTTATAAATAAAATCCCTTCTTTTATTACCATCGTTTAAAACCGCCTTCTCCTCTCCCTCCTCATAACCTAGGGAAGGACCCCATATGTCTCACACCTAAATGAGTATAACTTAATATAATAATAAACAGACACATACTAATACAGGGTTAGCAAATATTACTTGCATGAACTGTACATTTACTTCTTCTTTTACTAAGATTAACTTGATGCCGACCAGCCCGCAAAAAAAAAAAGGAGGCGAAAGTTATATGGAGGTGGTTGGTGTAGAGAAGTCTTGGAAGAGCTGATAACAGAAAAAAGAGAATAACAAACAAAACGCAGACCCAAAATGAAGGTCACCATGGTAGCTGTATACTATACAGAAAAACACTATTATTTTGTTTACTGATCACTTGACAATTCTTACTGTTGCTGTTGCTGTTGCTGTTGCTGTTGTTGTTGCTGTTGCTGTTGCTGTTGTTGTTGTTGTTGTTGTTGTCATAGTGTTATCGTTGTCTTAAAGCAAGATGTTTTATTTCTGACTGCATCAAAATAAAATTAGATGGCATGATGTTGTTTATTATGTTGTTACTATGTATTACTTTTTTTTTTGAATCGGAGAGGGATTTTGTTTTTCCTTTATACATCACACCGCCAACCACTAGATGTTTATAATAATATATGTACATATCAAATGTTTTACAATATGACGCGTGCACATTGCCGAAATGAATATGAAAGGGAAAAAACCGGTTTTTTAAAGCAGGGTAAATAGTCAGCTTTACATATATGTCACTTCACTAGTAATTAATAAAGTATATTGTATTTTTAAAAGAAAGGAACGGGTAATAATACTGAGATAGAAGGAGTAGTAATGGTACATAGTAGCAGAGTAATAGATATGTAGATTTACTGTATAGTATTACGATCGTGATAATATGTTTTTTTGGGGGGAGAAAATACATATCTTAACAAAGGTAGGAGTCTCCTCATGTACGGATTCTTTTACTCGATCTCCCCACTTTCTTCTCTTAACCAGCATAAATATACAAACACGCATACTGTTCACCTATATTTTACATTGAGGCGCTTCTACTAAAGCTTTTCAGAGTATAGTACATGCACAGATCGAATTTTAAACTTACTAATGATATAAAGCAATAAGTTATAATAATATTAATGGTAGCAGTGGCTCCATAATAATGACAAAAATGTACTTTATATTGTTCATAACATAACGTATTTATGATCATGATCATGATCTTTTTATGATGTTGATATTAATACTAATAATGCTAATGCTAATGCTAATGCTAATAATGATCAAAGAATTGCTAATAAATAAGATAAGTTCGAAACATACCCTCTCTCTCATCCAAACTATATAGATATATTTCTGCAATAACGTATCACCTCTTTACCATTTTTAGGATAGAACCACAACTAATATAATATAGTAACTTTAAAAACTCATTATCAAAAAGAGACAAACTAGATGATAATAATAATAAACGATTTACTTTTACATGTACTAAATGTTAATGATATAATTATTTACGCACAAGCGAGTATATTGTGATGTTGATCAGACTGGAACACCATAAATAAATAAATAAGTAAAAAACTGATTTAAAGTTACAAAACATGTTCAGCTATTGTCATTCGAAACTGTTTTTAATTTTGATTCCGACTGGGCGTATTTCTGATCCCGTTACTTAATCCTGTTTTGTAGCATAATAAATGATAACACAATCGACTGACATTCATATTCGACGATAACGGTCAAAATCTAATACATGATATCAATGTTTTGCTTAATGAATAAAACTTGCCAAGTTATAGAATTAATCTGTATCATTATCTACATGTATATTTATGATTATAATGATGATGAAGTATTCCATACTAAACACAAGCTCTTAGTCCTCGTAAATTGTGATACGATATATAAAAAAGTCCTACTTCTAATTATTTAATAAGACTTTGCTTTAATATATATGAATGAAGCTTGATCTAATTTTTTTTTAAAATTAAAAAAGAGAAAAACTAATGTGAAATCAATGGAAAAATATGAAAGCCATAGCTACTTTTACATCATTATATCAACCCCATCACCTATAACTGAAAACCCTTCTTTGTTAACACACCCACATACATTTAGCACCCAGTATCATTACGTATGTCTATGTGTATTGAAGCTATATTCACCCTTCCACATAATATATAAAACTCCCCCTTTGTTAGTTCCTTGAATCACTCTCATTATTCTTTGTGGTATATTTTATGTGAAGAGGAACGAAAATAAACAAGAACCCCCATGTGCATCACATTTATACCTACATATTACTACTATTACAATAATAATAATTACTACTGTCAGCAGTACTAAACATAAATTGTAATGATGGAATTATTGAGATTACGTGCATATTTTTTTTTTCTTTTTTGGCCTGATCTTTTTTTCCAAATAAGGTATATTGTTTGTCTGTGTCACACATTTCCATAAAAAAAAAAAAGGCCAACCGCGTTTTGGTAATATTATTGGATTGGTTTGATAATAAATAAAAGTTTGCTATTATTGGGCCATCGGAATCCCTTTATTATTTATATCTTGCCACGCTCTGGGCTTTGTCCATTTAAGGAAGTAAGAGGAAAATAGTGTTCATTATTGTTATTATTTATTATGATTGTCTATTATTATAGAGTAAACTTTTTTTAATCCCCTTTTGCGTAACCTCCTACTCTAAAGAAGCAGATCCGGCGAATCCCCTTTATCCCTTCTATCTTAGAAACCAGATCAATTTCGGTCCGCCTCACAAGCTTTTTCTTTCACTTGCATATGATTTTATTCCCCTTTAAAGTAGAAACGAGCCAGTAATTGCATCAAAAAAATATAGCAGAACGAGACCAATATTTTTTTTTGCGCACAGAAACATTCCGGAGTCAATGATCACCCTTTCTTAATCCACCCCCAAAAAGCTTTTACCCCCTTCATACACATACCTCTTTTTCTCTCTCTCTCTCCCCCCAAAAAAAAACCTACTACTCCTTCATCCGCGTTACTTTTTTCACCAAAACCCTACAGAGTCCTTTGTACTTTAGAGTAAGAAATATAAAGGAGAAGGGTAAAAGGAAGAAACAACGCAAAAACGAGCAACAACAACAAAGCAGCAAAAATATAATAATAACAATAATAAATATTGATATTGATATTGATATATAATATTAATATTATCAAGAACAAAATAAATAGATAGTAATGAAACGAATGTGTTGTTTATATGTTGTTTTTGTTTTGTTCTTTTAGAGTACACCGACTAGACGGAATATGAAGAAAAAAGGAATTGATGTCAAGTCTTATATATGTTATTGATAGGTATATAGAATATTAATAATATTAGTGTGCGTACTTACATATTTATACATATGTGCATGTTTATTATGGTGTGTAAATAAACTATATTTTGTTACCCCAAAACAATCCCTGTCCCTCTGGTTTGCCAAAGTATATATAAGTAGACTATTTTCCTGGCAATTCGAAAAAAGTACAATAACAATTTTCTTCTTCATTGCTTTTCGCTTCTTCTATCACAAACTCTATCAAGCATTTTTTTTTCAACTACACTCACTTCGCGAAGCTCTTTCTTTATCTTTTCTGCATTACATTTCAATACTTTTCTAATAGCAACTTCATCACAATGAACAGTAAGTATTGTTATATTACTTTATATATATTTACTCGTTAACGTAATTGAACATCTTTGCTAATCGATTTATTATTTGTGTGTCATTATTTCATAGTCTCTGATATTTTGAATCCTACTGCATCCATCAACAATAGCAATGCTTCTACACCTACTATTTACGAAGAAGAACACCGATTACTTTCCCCACCACTGTCACCATTTTATAATGAAAATGTTTACTATTACCAACAGCAACAACATTATCACCATCATCATCAAGATTACTATGATGAACATAATAATGTGACATCAACTGTAAACAATTACGGTAAACCACGAAGTCGATTCTCAGAATACGAAGATGCAGTTATTTGTGAAGGTGTCGCAAAAGGATTGACTTGGGGCCAGATTTCAGGACAATTACCACATCGTAAACGTGCTACATGTTTCAATCGATACAGAACTTTACAAGGTATTCGCAAGTCTCGTAAACGATCGTCAACTGCGAAATATAAACTACTGACGCCCCCATCATCACGTCGCGCATCCATCGTTTCTTGCTCAACTCGAACTTTTTTTACGCCATCACCATCTCCGCCCCTTGCTTCTTCGCCATGGTTACCAACAACCCCGCCACTTAACAACCAATACCACAATGACTCTCGTTACTTTGGCGATTATGAACTTGTACGAACTCCATCATCTACATTTGGTCCTTTATCATCACATCGACCAACTCCCACGATGTGGGTAGAATCAAGACCTTCTTGTTCATATTATCATTGACATCTTCCTTCTTTTTTTGATCCTTTTTTTCCATGATCGCGTCTTCATTGCTCATTCATCACTTTCATTTTAGCATGGTTTTGGTCTTTTGTTTTTCTTATGAAACATGCATGAATGCTACATCCACTCCACACCGCACAATCTTAGTTTTACACGACAGCAACAAACTCCTTAAATTATTCTTTATTAATCGCCATCAACTTTTTTTTACACCATGTTCAAGTTGAGGTTATTTAATATTTTTTGGTTGACCAAAAAGAAAAAAATCTCAACTAATTTATCTTTTTTCACTTGTAGATAGTAATCAGCCCATTTTTTCTGCTTATTTTTTTTTTATTTATTTTATTCTCAAAGGAGGTACTACGTACATATGGAATCTAATGTAAATTTACTCTTTAATAATTCTCTCTTCTCACTCATTATTTAACTACTACGCAACAAAAAAAATATGCCTCATACTTTTTTCTATTTGTTTTCAGTCCGTTCGTTTGGGTTAAAAAAGGGCTTCTTTCTCTTTCTTATTTAATCCTCTTAGTTTAGTTTGTTTTTATTCCGATCATTATCAATTCAATAACTACAATACCTATTAATAATTACATTAATGAATATTATATTGAAAAATCAGAAACTTTTTCTCCATTTACTTTTCTTTTCTGTATACGTTTATATCACGATAAGCTGTTGTTGTTTATTGTGCAGTGATCTACAATATCTAGTATCAAGAGTGTTATTAGTATAGAAAGAGAAAATGAGGCTAAGACTTCGGACCCCCACATCTTCTCTCCACCCCCCGCAAAAAACCAAATGCTACTGTGTTGTAAAAAATAACAGACACAGATGATCTTTTGCATATACACATGAAATATATATAATAGGAATGAATAAAAAAAATATAAAGTTGCATAGTATATTATTGTTTAAATCAAAGAAAAGAAAAACGTAACATGAGGGATCGATTGTGCGTATATTTACATGGCTTTTATTTTTTTTTGGGTTGAATTACTTATTTTTTTGGGGGGAAAGGAATAAAGCTGTGCGCCGCAACTTTTCTTATTAGCATATATGAGAATACAGGTTTTTGGTTCTCGGTTTGTTTTGTCCCCATGTTCTTTTTATTTGTTATTACTGTATTACTGTTGTTGTTTATCAATCGAATTATTACTGTTTGTTATTTTGATAACGCAAGTATATATAAATTAAGTACCAGAAATTCTTATTGGAAAACGGTTTTAGGCGGTGTTGTCTTCCGTCGTTGATGCGGTCAAAATTAGGTTTTACTATCTAATATGCTGATTATGCTACATATCATTAAATACACCCGAGATTACAACTAAGATTACAATGAGTTGTTGTGTTGATGATCTTTCTCTCTCTTATTTGTTTTTTTTTTGGGGGGGAAGGCTCGAGGAGAATGGGGGTTGCATCTTTTTTTTGCAATATCTAATATTGATAATCTATTATTTGCATACTACAACAAGCAATAACAGGTATATAGTAGGTCTTAGTAATGTAGTATTACACACCGGCTGTCGTCTAAATCATTTATTACTAACCCATATATGAGCTACTGCTACTACTGCTGCTACTGCTGCTGCCAATAATCTTAGAGCGGCATAGCAGTGGTGTTAGTATTATTAAAGCTTTCACGTGAGCCGAGACACATACCTGCCACAAAGGTATGCAAATAGGTTACACTCTTTCCTCCCCCTTTATTTTTTCTCTTAACTTAGGCTATAGATTTTTTATTTTACTTTCATTTTGGTATATAAATGTAAATTTATAAATTATAGTCTGTGGCAAACAAATATTTCATTTATTCGCGCATAGTATTGAGAATAGCTATGAAGGATATATATTAGGGGTTTAGAATATTTTTTATACCACAATAGTCTTTTTTATTTTCTACAAATTAAAACCAAATCCAGCTTTGAGTTTTTTTTTTTTTTTGGTTGCACGATTACATTATATAATAATGATAATGGCGTTTCAGAATTCTTTAATAATTACAATAATATAAATAAACAAAATAGATATATAAATAAATACGTAAAAAGTAGGTACAATGACATACTACAAAACAAGAATAAACAAGTGATCATTTTATGCGCGTAATTCCGACAGCTGTATTATATTGCTTTCCTATTTTGCTTCATAAAATAAAATAATAAAAATAACACAAAGTAAATACGTATCTTTTATTTATAAATTTAGAGATACTCTTACTATTACGATGATAATTACCATGATCCTGAATAATTGATATGAAAAAGGAGAAAAAAGATCATTTTAATGGGAGAAGACAGGAGAATGACATTTTTGTTGAAGGGATACAAATCATATTGATTTTTTACTGGAAATAATATTGGTATTTATAATGGTTAGCTATGAATACTGTGATATTAGCGCGAGTCTTATTGGTACTGGTAGTCATTAGGAGTAATAATAATTAGAAAAAACAATTTTTTTATATACTAAGAGATCAACAACGTTCTTTTTACTATTAATTTTATTTTATTCCTTCATTTCATCTCGGCACACGGATATTGCATAATATTATTTATTATAAGATAAATAATTTATAATGACATAAAGTTTGCAGATAATTACTATATAAAATAATGATAACGAGACGAATGGAAATCATAGTTTATTTGCTGTTTTTTTTTTGTTTGCTATCAGATACCTTCATATTATTACAAAATAGTCCATACAACAAGAACAACAACAACAACCAACATTCCACTATCCCTTTTTCCTTTTTTCACCCGCTCGTCCTTCGTTCTATTTTTTTTTGTGCTCCACATTGTTCCCTTGAGCACCTCATCAAATTCATACCTACATTACAAACTTGGCACATTTATACTTAAATTTATTCCATTTTATTGACAAATATAGTAATAACCGACGAAGACCGTCACCTATCGCATAAATATGTGCCTTAGTTTAGGTTCCTCGATATTTCGCGAATGTCTCCTTCACGCCAAATCCTTGTTGTAATGCTTCCATACATTGATCATCAATAGCAACATATTTTGTGCAACTTTGAATAACTTGATCCACTAATTTGACGGGAACACTAATCACTCCGTCCAAATCTGCAACAATGATATCACCTGGTGTAACAACCACAGGTGAACTAGACATGGTGATAGGAACTTGAAGTTCAGAAGGACGAACGAATGCATTTTGAGGTAATGTTGAATGTGATTTAGCAAAGACCTTTATATTAGAAGCAAATAGATATAAAAAAAAAGTTAATTACTACATACACTATCCCACCGTTGTTACTTTTTTTCCCCATTGTCCATACTGCTATCTATGCTCTTTCTTTTTTTTTCTTTGAATAAAGATGATTGCTCTATACTTACAGGATATTCCATCGATCGGTGCTCACGTAAATCTCGGACGCGACCATCAATCACCACACCTTGAACTTTTTTTGCTTTAGCACGGGCGGACATGAGACCACCCCAGACAGCACCTTTCACATCTAGATGCACGGAATCAGATAGTAGTAGTGTTAATATATATATAATCGATAGATTGCGACAAAAATTGGATTGATGAGATGAAGAGAGAAATGTTTAAAATTATTCATTTTCTTTATCCAATTTGAATCCATTGCCATCCCTCAATTCTTTTTACACATTTGTATATGAAAAAACATCCTATGTGTGTGTTTTTATTTTTATTTTTACCTTTAGGTGCTGAAATGACTAAAACACTATTCTCAGTTGCGGCATCAGCCTTAAAAAGATAAGTTTAATTAATCAAAGACAACACAGGAACAAACAAACAATCTATCCTGTATAATGTATATCAAGGTTTTCATCACTTACAAAATGTTCGGATGGCGTTGGAGCTGTAGTGTTATCTCGTTCAACCATCTATTATTCATAGTAATCGTAATATTGTTACCATTTTTTTTTTATTTTTATCATTATTATTATCAACTTACTTTGACAGTGAAAGCAGGCCCAACAATACGAGTATCACCATCACAGTAATGTGGTGACCACATTTCAATATCTGGTATATATCCACCCCATGGCCGTTGTCCTAATTTAAGAAGAGCATCGGCAATCTGTTTAAATATATATGACATTTCCATTTATAAATTTTAATAAGAATTAAATAGGCCTTCAAAAAAACAAGGTGCGAAACAAATAAAAGGATGTGCCATGTATACAATTAAATATATAAGCATTCTCTAAAGAGATTACCTCACAGGAGGAAAATTGCTTCAAAGCATTCAATGTCTCAGTTGGCACAGACATAGTATTATAACAAAGGGAGTCTTCGTCAAAATCAGATAGGGAGGCAAGTGCCGAACGCTGATGGCTAAACAAATAAAACGCCAAAGGTCCGGGATTTACACGTGAATTCCTATTAAACTTTAATAAATAAGAGCAAGCTGCATATTTTTGAGGTGATGCGGCTCAAATTTATCAAAACTAATGTGAGTAGTGTTTATAATATCCGCATTCTTGGTTGTTGCTGTTATGAAACGGTAAATAAGGGTGAGGATAAACCTCCCAAGTACATTATATTAATAAGTCCATTCACAAAAAAAGGTCTCGGGAACAGTACGTACGTAATACTATGGTCACAATATGATGGCATGTTGTATACATCTTTTACTAATTACCTGCCCTACCATGTTTGATTATTAGTTACAAATGGCGGGTTACATCTCTTTCATGGGATATGATGTGTTTTCTTGGAGGAGGGATGTTACGTACATGCTATAACAAAGGGCGGTGAAACTTTTATCCCAATACAAACCTACACAAAAATACTTGTCATTGTTGTTGCTTACCAAAGAAATTCTTTGATTACACACAACGCATTATTGCATAAGCTAATAGTCTGCAAAAATTATTATTTTTATAATCTCTTTATATTCATTTTGTGAATATAAATTTTAACAGTATAGTAACAGTATGTAACAACATATTAAGCAGAAAAATAAGATTAAATATTTCATAGTACGTATGGCCTATATTCATGAGCAAGAGTAATAGAAGAATAATCGATAATTATATTTAATAAAGAAGTGATTTTCTAAAAATTCAACTACAATCATCAAAGGGCTTTTTTCTGTGTGTCTATTTCAGATACAGTATTAGTCACTAAAGAGAAAAATAAGTTAAAAGAAGTAGTACATCATTGTGTTATCAGTGGATTAAAAAAAATATTTTAACTACGTAAACAGATATATGTAAGTAATCATTGCGATGACTGTCTTATAAAATAGATGTATTCATTATTGTGTTGTTGAAATCTAAAAATTTATTATTGACAGCTTGACTACTAAATTGTCATACTTGTTTTAATCCACACTATTACGTCAAAATTTATTTGTTATTTTACGTACATATCAATCTCAAGAAGCATAAATTATCTATTTACGATTATTTGATGATGTTGCGTTATATACATGATGATGGTTTCGCATGCAGCGTCATTATTTTTATTTAATCTAATCCCGATCTCCGTCAAATATATACAGTAAATCACTTCTGCAAGTAAAAACATTAGTGTTACAACAAGGCTCTTATACCTGCTTCTTTATGTTTATTACGTTATTGCTTCGTGTGTCCTTGAATCTAACGTACCTTGCGGGATCATCTGATACCATTATTTATGTAACGTCCTTTTTGTATTGTGTGAGGGTACCACTGATAATATCAAAATGTTGTTTAAACAACATTATATAAAAAACAGTGAGAAGTAAAAAATAGTCATCAAGTTTAAATAATATACAAATTATTGATTTGGTTATCCTGTGCCAAGTAGCAAATTTTCTAAAAGCAAGCTGATATTTATCCAGTAGAAGATAATTCATAAGCGATAATGCCAGTTGTTTTTTAAAAGTTCCACCACATAAACTTTCTTGTTCCATTACCTACGATTTAATCATTATCAACTCTTATCAACAAGTTATGTAGCTCTAAATAATAAGTAATAGCTCTCACACCGTGTAGAGACTAAGCATATCAAGTGACAAAACATACACTGCTCACTTTAATAATTTTGCAACATGGTACAGCAGCGATCCTAATGTGTAGAAGAAATATGTGGAGGCAAAAGAATTTAGCAGCCGCGACTGGATAACTACTTCCACCTGAACTCTTTCAATAATGAACCAAATGGATCAAAATAACCTTTTGAATACGTACAAAATTTATAGTGCAAGATTTTTTTTTCAATGTATAAAGATTGAAAAGTAAATTTTTATGATAAACAGAATTCCAATACGATTACAATCCAATATGTATGTCCATACCTCTTCTTCATCGTCAGCACACTTTTGTACAAATATGGCAAGTATATAATGTAAAATCTTTAAGTAGTTGAACTAGATGCACATATGCTAGGTACTATATTCTTTACTTTATTTGAAAATGCCCTTACAAATAAAACTAATACCATTGTATTTGAAGTTAGCACTGATAGATGCACCGTGTGTTTTGTTCTTTTGGATCATCAGAAGCTAAATTAATCCTATCTATAGTATTCCTTTTATCTCTCTTTCTTACTAAAATATAAATATATGTCAGCAATGCCTATTCGAAGAAAAATATATTAAGTATTGTTCTTTGAAAAAAGTAGCCTTATTACAATATAATGAATCCGTCACCCCAAATGTGCTCAATGTAGTTCAAGTCTAGAGCGCCAAATCGGTTTAAAAATAATCGGATATTATTAAACTTATTCGCATGCTCATTATACGGATTGAAATAGGGTGTCGCACGTTAACACCCAATTTTCATTTATTTAATACTGTACGTACTATATACCGTAGCTGATCTAATAAATTAATCATTATGATCGCACGTAGTCTATTGACAAACAATTGATAAAAACTGAATTTATTATACTCTCTTGATTGCATACATTTTTTATCAGATATACTGAAATAGTATATCAAATGAACAACAAGGCCCCTAACTCATCAGCAGATAATAATTAATACCACAATACTATTTTGATATTTACTAATGAACGGTGGTGGCGATAATGTAGTGATAATAATGTTTTATTATCATAGAGAAGACAACGCTAAACATGCGTATATGTTGTATTTATCGGAGACAATAAACAATTCATGAGAAGAATTATAACAGGATGGTCAGATCTTGGACTCTAATGAAACTTACTTTACCAATTTAATAGTTTTTCTACTCACTGCTTATAATCGAGTTCATTCTGGATACTTTTAGCATTTCTTCTAAAGTTACTGGTTTTGCTAAAAGTATTCATTTTCGGTGACTTTCATAAGTAATGTTGATTTCTTTAATTTCTTGACAACCAAATATACCAGAGCCCAGAATTTAAAAATGAGACACATGATCTTCAATGGTTGAAATGATTTCAATAACTACTATCAACTGCCTGCTGCAAGAAATCCTTATACGTAAGAAAAACGTTAGCGGATTGGAAAAGATAATTCTTTTTTGTCTGTTACAAAAAAACAAAGTCTTTTACACCTCGCGAAATAACTATGGGGAAAGTGATAATAGCTAACCAAATCAATTAGGCGAGCGTACCAAAAAAAAATAAAGAGATACAAAGATTGTCCAAAGGACACCATAAAAAAAATCCTGTGGGTTATGTAAAATTCTGTGAAATTCTGTGAAATCCTGTAAAGATCCTGTGCGCTATCCTTAATTTGCACCTAATTTATAAAGATAGCTCGATCCTAAACCTAATATGCTCTCTGATTGAATGGCGGGTTTGGGACCAGAAAAATTCAAAAAATTAACCGTCACTTTTGTTCCTGTCTGCATTACAATTTGGTTGCCCAGAATAAACTATAATTCTTTCTCCTTTTTCTTTTTTTTTTACTGCCATATTTTTTAAATCGCTCCATCTTCGAAATGAATGAACAAGTCGACCCTCAAACTATCCTAACACGCTACTCTGAGCTCAGAAGCAAAGCTGGAAATCTTTCATCTGATGAACAACTTGAGTTTGTACAGGTTGCGGACTGGTGTATTAAGATAGCAGTTCAGGGGTTTCAGCAACTTCAACGGCCAACGGTGGAAACGGGAACAGAAGCACAAACAGGAGGAAGTATGCTTAATAACGAAGAAGAGGATATCCATAACCCAGAGATGGATAAAAACCAAGAATTAGCTGACAATCTTGTTGAGCAAGCTAAAGAAAAACTTGAAAATGCAAAATGGGACATTGTGGATAGATGTAGTTTTCCAATCGAAAAGGTCGAGAGAATGTTTGGGAGTACGGTTGTGAAGCTATTCTCCCATTCAAAAGCTCATAATACATGGACTCACTTTGTTTATGAAAAGCGAAAAGAGCTTGCAGGTAAATGAAACGAAGTAATATATGACGAGTTTTCATAATATCAGATAATTAATGTACTAACGTTTGAAATGAAAAGCCAAATATGATGTTGATAATCCAGATATATCAAAATCTCACCAAAATGATAAGATAAAGGTAGCTTGGGTAAATAAAGAAGTTGGAAGAGCTTATAATGCAGTCAAAGCAGATAAAAATGAGTTCAAGGCACTGGAAGATCGAACAAAATCCTATAATAGGCAAACGGGATGTCTGGTAAAGTTGATGATATGACAGAGAAGCAGAAGAAGATGATGGCAGAGGATACGATTGAAATTTTACGCAAAAATGTTCAACGTGTTAAGGAATTGACAGGACTTGAATCTCTAGTCATATTTGGTTCTCCAAAATACCGCAGCGGTTGGAAACTGCGTCGCGTCGCAACAGGTAAGCACTGTTTATAATATAAAGTACATTATTTTGATATATGCGTATGTACATGTACTTTTTAGATCTTGGAATTCAATTTATGGATGAAATGAATGCAAAGAGCAACTCTGATAGTAACTTCTATGCGTTGCAAGAACGATTTGACTATTTTTGCAAACCCCCGGCTTTTGACACATCCGTGTTAAGCAACAAAAGGACACGTATGTGTAATTATAAAAAAATAGGAAATGATGATATTATTCTGACACATGTTTTATTTTAGGCACGTCCCAATAAATCGTAACCTTGGTTGATATTTTGATAACCAATATATTTCTTTACATCCTTTCACATTTTTATTTATTTATACGTATTTAGTTTGTAATTTCATGATGAAGTTAGTTCAGTAGTAACAAATCCTATATTTTTAATGTTGAAGTATATATCTAGCAAGTGACGCTAAACTGTTTTGGAATTACAGAACAATGTTCTTCTTTTTGCATCTATAAGATAAGTATACACGTGTTCCACCGTAAAGACACCCATAGCGTTTATGTAGACCGAATATGTATTGATAGATAGATGTAATATTACAATATGATGGAAAATAGGAAAAACGGTATTAGATGATGCTTTTTTTTCAACACTTTGAATAAAAATTATAAATACAACTACAATGTTTTTGTGATCTATTATTGTTTAGTATCTGAATTTGTATCAATATATTATATGATACATTGCAAAATAAACACACCATAACCATTTTAAATTGTCAATCACCAGTTTATTACGCATTTACGTAGTGTAATATACCAACAATGTATTAGAGATGTTCTCTATTATTGAATAACACTCCTGTATTTTTATTTATAATTATCATGATGCTACTTATAAAATAACAAAATTTATTAAAGTATTACTTAAGGCGATACATAGAATCGTATTCTATTAGACTTTATTTTTTATGTATCCACTGATACATACATGAAAGCAGATACGTAAACAGTTTGTGCGGTATTATATCCTAGATAAGACACTGAAGATAGTGTAAGCTGTATGTTGTAACATTATAGCTGTCATACGTATCGATAGAAAATAAACATGAAAGAACAAGAGTGTAGATAACAAAGCAATTTTTATGAGAACGGATAGTTTCATATAACGTAGCGTAATAAAAGATACTTTTCTAATCAGAAACAAGTCTGTGTTAATATTCTTTAATACAAAATTCTTTTTCTGCTGTATTTTTTATTTATTATATACGTAATATCAGTATTGTAATTATCTAAGGATAAAATCCATTTATGATATCACAATTATTATGTTCCAATAGGACCAACAGAACCAGTTATCAAAAATAGATAGATCAAGTGTTACAATGTGCAGGTAAATTTAACTTGGATACCTAAGAGCCCACGTAGAAATTATAAAAAAAACATTGATTACATGTAATTATCAATTAGAATATAAAATAGATATAAACAAGAAACCTTTCTTTCTTGAGTAAATATTCAGTTGTCTAATACAATATTTTAGTTCACTTACTCTTATTTTCTATTTCTTCCCACAGCAACAGGATTGCTTATTCATTGCTTTATTGATTATCAACTTAGCCAGATTCTCTTATTCTTATATTTTTCTTATAAGTTACGTATTTATTATAACTTATTCCTTTTCCTGTAGTCATATCATTATTGATTATTTTTCTAACATGATATGGACAGATGCATATGCCGGACAGATTCTATCGACAAGAATATATATTTATTTTTCTATACAAAAGAGATATATTTGAAAGTTGTTTGACTTAGAGTATGTCTACACACTGAAATATTATTATATCGGCTTCATTCGATGTATTTTGAAGAAAAGCAATTGATGTATTTATTGTATTTGGTTTAAGTCAGTAAATAATTATCCATGAGCCATGGTTATAACAATAAAATTACTGTAGTAATAATTATGATAAAAGAATATTTATTATAGATGAAATACACGCGTAGTTCTGAATAATGATTCATAAAGAAAAGAAACTGATATATGTTCACATAATACATAGCAACAAAAATTAGGCTACACACTATTACATATTCTTGGATTAATAATAATATACTCTCCTGGAATGGTACGTAATAGTAATAAATAGTATATATAACACAGTTTGATTGAATTATAATAATATACGTACCATCAGGCATACTATTTATATTTAATTGGCTTCTAAAATTATAGATACGTACGATGCATAAAGATAGCTTTTATCGAGACACATGTATGACAGCTGTTGCTCTATAAATAAGTTAATTAAATGTTTAGATACATAATGGATAGAAATAAGTATAATTTGATCTATAAAAAAAAGAAACCCTACTGTTCAAGTTTCTACATATTTATACGTGACGTCTGATAAATTCTCGCTAGCATTCTAATATGTATCTCAAAATTGTTATTATTTCTAGGTATGTTAATTGGTTTATATATATTCCTTCACATTAAATATTACAGTAGACGACTGTAAGTTAGATACATCCAATTTGATTTGTAAATAACATTAAGTACACTAAATTAGCATATTTAATTTATTGTCTTTTAAAAGCGTAGTAATTATTCTATCAAGTTATATAAAGAAAACGGAAGAGCAATAATTAAAAAAAAGTATTGAGAATAATATTGAATAATAATATTGAATAGTAATAATAAATAATAATAGTATGTATGTTGTAAAATGAAACAGTAATTGAGAAGTGAAATAGGGGTAGAGTTGGTACAGAATAAGAATATGTAAAATTAACAACAGATACTTTTATATGTTTAATTTGAAGAATTGTATTCATGAGGTAGCATTTGTACCCACATTATTCCATATCTTCATTTTCGGTAAGTTGTTCTGGTTGGGCGAGTAAACTAATTATTGAAGCTATATCATCATCATCGTCATCATCTGTGGTCGTATTCAAATCGACTTCAGAAGTTTCCATATCAATATTGACATGATCGACCTCCACAGGCAATTGTTGTTCGTTATCAATGCCGTTTGCATCTATATAGTATTTTTCAAATACTTTAACATCAACAGCCACATCGTCAGGTTCCCCATCCGATACCACCTGGAAAAGTAGATCACTTTGTCTTATAAACAGGTGGTGAACTTTTTCCACTTTATGCTTCAACAACGTTTTTACACCTCGTTCCTCAGATTCGTTATTGTAACTATGCATATTATTCATTGCAAAACGTAATGCTGTAATTTGTTCTGAAAAAAACCGAGTGACATTTATGGCATCTTTCTATTAAATATCAAAGATGTTAAAAGATGTACAATATATACATATAAAGACATAAAAAGTAATATCAAAACAAACCTTAAGCATGTACAACTCTTCAGTTGCTCTTTCACGAAGATGCATTGCAAGGTATGGGCGTCCTTCATTACCTAAAATATTGCACTCTCGACGAAAGGCGCTCTCTTTTTTCAAAATATCTTTTGTGATAACTGCTATGTAAAGAACAATTGTAATAATAAGTATCTAGACTGTGATATTTAATTTAAGTAGCTTTCATGTAAGTACTAGATACTATACGTGATGTAGGATTATTGTTGTTGTATTCCTGGACAATATTGTCCACTTTCTTTAAAGCTTTACTAAGCTGTACTTGCATCTCCATTGCCCGCTTATTACCTATCAAAGGTAAACAAAGAGTATTATTACATATTCTTTAGGTCTTGCTCTTATAAGATAAAACGTATAATATGTACCTAACCGTCCTCCATGCATGACTTCATTAAAACAATCATATGCTAAAACTGCTGCGCGTAATTTATCTTTTTCGTTCATTCTTCGGCTTCTCATATTCGAACTTCTACCTTCAATAGTACCATACTTAAATTCTTCCCAATGGCGGGCTAATTCTTCAACGTCAATTCTGCGTAGCTTGTCATTCGAATCTTTAAGTATGTTTTTAGCTTTACCATACTTTTTGAAAATAATTCGTCCTATAAAATTTAAAAGAGTCAGTATTAAATTTTACTTCATTGTGGTAGAAGCAGATCATAATAATTACCAAGTGATTTCAATTTTTGCTCGTGATAATGATCCGTAAGAATAGTAAAAAAAAGATGACGATTATATTCTGTCATATATCGAGTTGCAGTCACAAATGGAGAGCAAACACTCCAGTACCTGTAGCATCAAAAGGATAGTTTAGTTAAACGAATAAAAAACTGCTTTAATAAAAATGAAAAAAAAAGATTGAATATTCTATAAAACATGAAATCTAATTGTTGCGTTTTTTGCTTTTAATACCTCTCACAATCTTCACCATCCACTAATCCAATTCCTTTGACAACTTTTGGATTAAATGGCACCTGGCATGGAGCATCATGACCATAAACGTGAAAGGCACCAATGGCACGAGGGACATTTGCTAGATCGGATAATTGAGGAGTGTGCTTTATACAATATATGTATTAGAATCATCAATCTTTATAAATAACTACGATTAGTTATATTACCTTTAATCCTTTTCCCATTTTACATGCCACATCATATAATATTGCAATGTTATTTCCATATGTGTTTTTAATCTGATATAAAACACTCAATGGATAATCAGCTTTTTCTCCCGTTGTGTTCATGTCCATAAGAGACAAAACAAAAGAATGACGGGAGCACATTGCCATGAATACACCAGTAGTAGGGACAGACTTTCTTTTTATACCAGTTTTCGATAATGACTTCCATCCATCACAAGCAATATTATCATAGTTATATGATCTTTGTGTTGTAAGTTGAATCGAATCATTAGATAAACTAAATTCAGTCCTAACATTTGTAACAGATGATTGTGGCTGCTTCATGAATAAGTATATTAGTCTTTTGACATACCCATTAAAAAATGTAATTACGTAGTAATAATCTTATTCGTCTTACTTTATTTCCAGGTGATAATATATTAGTATTTGCTTTCCACAAGGTATTCACAGTTTCTGCACATGGATCATTAACAAAAGAGTGCGAAGTTTGATCTAATCTTTTTAATTGGAAGTTTCCATCTAAAGAAACCGGAACCATTAGGCCCTCCGATGCCTTTACGATTTAGTTAGAATATATAAGATATTTGGTTTATAATATAACGAATCAATAACTACCATGTAATCACAGAACGGGCATCTTCCCCGGGCTAATTTGCAAAATCCATTTATGTGGTCATCAACAAGCAGCTTAAACTTAGAGTAATTGAGTAATGCATAATACAGTGTATTTCTTAATGTAGCAGGGAGGTCCTAACATAAAACTTAAATGAGCTTTCGACCTTATGCAATTTACTCTCACTATACAAATCTTACAGTCTGATCATAATCCGCCTTCATTAATTCAGCAATACTGTTAATAGGTGCACGAGCATATAATCTAACATTGTTATAGCAACGAAGTACATCAATATGTATCGCAATCTTTGTATCAGTCGGTGTGGTCGGAAAAAGTTGTTTTTCGAGCAACACGACTGGAAGAGAGCGAGATCCATCTGGACAATTGTCACAAAACGAAATGTCATGTTTACGTACACCTGTATTCCAATTTTTTTATTATCCTTAATCTTATTGCCCTTGGCATACCCTACTATCTCTCTGTCCCATAACATCTAATTTTTTATTGCCATTGTACTCCACAAATGCTTTATCCAATTCATTGAACTACACATACCACATTTGAAAATACACACAACAGTTGCGGTTTTTTTCACGATACAACTACACTCAAATGTCGCTGGAGGATCTAATGTAGTAATATCAATATCGTTTTGACCAATACCACGAAAATATGCGTCTCTTAGCTTTGGAAGCAATTTAGCCCATTCTTCATCCAAAATTGTCTTTCTATTGTAACGTCGTTGTGCCCTTGGGAGTCTCTGACGCGTCTGTTGAGGAGTTGAGTTATCCTCTACGTCAGCATATCCTTCTTGTTCATTATTATGGGTATTACCATCGCCATAATCATAATCGTCAGTTCCAAAATCTTCAAAATAACAATCAGAACGGCTGTTTTGGGATTCCAGGACCATTTCTCGTGAATGTTGAGACTCACGGTCCACAGTTAGAGGTTGCTGTTGTTGCTGTTGTCGTCTACGTCGCTGACGTTCCTGTTCTCTTTCGCGACTAGTGCTCCGCTTCATACGCTTCGACCCGTTGGCGACAATACTTATATACTCAGCACTGCTATCCGAATTATATAAAGACATTTCGAAGATGGAGCGATTTAAAAAATATGGCAGTAAAAAAAAAGAAAAAGGAGAAAGAATTATAGTTTATTCTGGGCAACCAAATTGTAATGCAGACAGGAACAAAAGTGACGGTTAATTTTTTGAATTTTTCTGGTCCCAAACCCGCCATTCAATCAGAGAGCATATTAGGTTTAGGATCGAGCTATCTTTATAAATTAGGTGTAATTTGGAAATAGGACGAAAAAAACTATGTGCATCTTGTAAAATTCTGTGAAATCATGTAAAAATCCTGTGGACCAAAAATAAAATGATAACAGCCGTCGCATGGTAATGTGAACTTTGAAACTTCTTCCCACCTCGTCTTGCTCGTCCTTCAAGAAAAGTGTTAAAACCCATACCTGCAAGTCCAATCCTATCAGTACAAAAAAAAATACATTCATGTCAATTTCATAATCTCATAACATTATTACATAAAAATGATATAATGAACAAAATAATAGAAGTGGGCTTGCGGCATCATGACGGTAACTTCCTTTTTCTTCGAATACAATTTATCGGCCGCCACCTTTTTTACGTAATGACGTTTAGCACGAGTCAGTTTAGAATAAACAAGGTCATTTTTAATTGTCTGGTGTCGCCTTTCATTCATGGCAGATGGATAATAATAGAAATCACGGAGTGCATTCTTAAAAGACAGTCGATTCTAATATACCATCGATGTGAGCAACCAACCAGGCACTATCCAAAATAAATAATTAAATATAACACATAATTCATTTACCTTTTGCCTTTTTGATATTTCACCTGGTTCGATAATGCTATTGAATGAGTTCTTCTTCGACAACTCTTCAGCATCAACAACCTTCTTGTTTTTCTTCGACTATTTTAGAAAAAAAAAAGTGATGAGTAACTGACTTCTTACGCGTTATGTGTTGAAGGAAACTCACTTTTTTACGCCTAACTCGTCTTCTATTAAAATTCCTGCCAAACGACTCCTCATCCACTTGTTCATGTGTGATTGAGAAAGGTTTTGCCAGTTTTTTTTTGGTGAATTTTATTTCGTTCGTGAGTTTTGATACGTAATTGCTCGATTTGTTGATTCGATAAAGGTTTATCAGTTAAATGTATCGAGTCGTGATCAGCACAAGTTCGAATGACCCAAAAACAACGACGTTCACTTTGTTGTCGTTGCTGTAAGGTCTGGTCTGTTCCTTTAAGTTGGTGCTCTTGCAGCTGTTCCTGTACTTTATTGTTGTTGTTGCAGCTGACTTGAAATAAAATCCACTTCTTGCTTCTCTTCACTATTATCAATAATTTCCGCCTTTTCAAGATTAACCAAGCTTTCGATTCGTTCAAGTTGCTGTTATTGGTACTCTTGTTGTTGGTTGTACAAATGAGCGTGGAACTGAACATCATCATTTGTCAAGGGAATTGTTTGAGCTAATACAACATCACCGTAATAGGTTGCCCCATATGCAACCTTCTTGAGATTCAACCCTGAAACATAAATATTCGCTGTAACATCCTCATGTTGCAACGTTCTAAAGTTGGCTTCGTGAATGGCACATCAATAAGCAAATCACCAGTAGTGTCGTGGTTTTCAATGGCCTAAAAATTCAGTCTTTAATAGAAACTAACTTCACACAAAAAGAGGAAAGGTAAAAAAAAAGAAGACAAATAAAAAGTTGCTTACCTTATTAAGGTAATATTTGGAATTTCTCCAAACTTTGATATATCTTTGAGCTAGTTTGAGCAAATAACTTTTTTCCCGTTTGGCGTAAACTTGGCCTTTAAGCTTCTGACTTAACAAACCCTTGATGGTATCACGATTCTTTAAACGTTCAATTTTAGTTATATTCCATTCCTCGGTAGCCTCCCTGAATTGGCTCTTCAATGTATCTCTAGCTGCAGTCATCTTGTTGATCATGTCTCCAACGTGATCCAATTGTTGTTTCAGTTGTTGCAACAATGACTTTCCAACATACTCCTTGGTAACATAAACACCTTTACTTTTATTTTATTTTTACGATTATTCTTTTGTCTTGTCTCATATTCGGACACTACAGGAACATGACCATCCTTAATCAATTTCGATATAAAA